>OMPJ01010539.1:10803-25791 GCA_900312935.1 Carapus acus
CAACCCCGCCGCACCCCTCGACTTTTCGGCTTCACTCATACTACCTCGATTATTAAATGCAGTCCTAACCGATTCATAAACGCTGCAACTCGGGTGAAGCAGGTTGTCACGTCATGTGACAATAATTACCGGAGTCCAAACGGTAGCCAAAACTTACTGTCACAGCTGAGGGGAAGCAAGTTAGGTTGCACCCACACGTGGCGTGTTGCATGCTGGGAAAAAGTAAACGCCCACCGAGTCAACACCAAACAGCGATTCAACAAAACTTAACACAACACAACCACAACTTACTTTGTCCATGAGTTCATTATCAAAAGAGCCATTGGGTCACATTTAAGTTACTCAGTAAAGTAAAAATATTGTCACGTCTCAAGAAAAAAAAAAAAGACATGCTACTGATACTGGTATTACACAATTATCCAAAACTTTTTTTTTCCGTTTTACATTTTGAAGCTCAGGTTGCCATCATATGGATTTGTTCTTTCAAATCAAAACTGTGCTTTATCTTTTAAAATTCTGTTTGGGGTTAATTTGTGTCCGAGGATAAATCTTCCAATTCCTGCACCAAAGTTCTATCTTTTCGGGCGAGTAAGAGTTGTATCCACTGTCAGGTCCGTTTTGATGGCCAGGCTGACGGCTTCACCTCTCAAACCGGCCACATAGATGAAGGGCCGGGGCATCGTTGTGCCTGCGTCCCTCATGGACTGGCAGGCGATCTTCCGTGGGGGGAAGGCCTGGTTCACCGTGTCTCGCCTCATGTGGCTCAGGTTGGTTTGCATCGTGGAGCACTTTCTGTTGGTTCGACAGTTGGCCTGGGAATGAGAGATACACAGCTGGTAAAAAAGGTGGGCTCAGCACTGGGCAGGAGTACTAGGCCCAACTAGAGTTTCTCCTTGCGGATAATCAATCAATCAATCAATCAATCAATCAATCAATCAATCAATCAATCAATCAGTTTCAGTTCTGCTAACTCTGACGCTGCCTGTTGTTACTGTCCATCTATCCATCCATCCATCCATCCATCAATCTATACAGAGATCTCCACCATCAGTTTATCTGAGTGTCCCCCACCTGTTGGATGGCTCTACGCCGCAGCTCCCACTCGTTCCACTCGTACGATCGATCCACCAGGTTCTCCACAGGGTGGCGCTCTGTCTGCGTGCCCATGTCGTGCATTGAGGGCGTCGATGCTTCACTTTCGTCTGAGGACATTCTCTCACTTTGGCGGGGGTGGGGCACTGCTTGTATTATAACTTACCCAGGCCATCGCAGACAATAGCGAGTGTAGCGTCTGACGTCATTTTGAGAGGATTGTATGAGCTTGATTGCATTGACGCGATGTCGATGGCGTCATAATATGGTGGTTTTGGCTCGGGTGAGCGTGCTAGGCGGACAGTTTTTCCACTTACGCGTATTACAAAAACTAGTGTGCCAAACAGAAAGATCTGCTATCGATCCGACAGCAAACAAACACACATTGGGTATCGTAGGTACCGATACTTTAATACCTTATTTTGATTCGTCGTCAAATTACTAAACATGAACAAATAGACTTATTGAGCGTTTTGCGATCTCTGTTTTCCACTAAATGCAAGGTTTAATTCGGGTCAGAATTTGGGTGGATGTTTAAATAGGAATTTAAAAAAAATGTCACTATCATAATACAGGTCAAGCGACGTACGATATCGATACGCGAAAGTGAACTGAAGCCGAATTATCGATACTGTATCGATCTTTCCTGGGGTTCACTTCAATCCACCCAAAGGACCCCGACTGGCGTAAATGCTCAAGTCTAAGGAGGAACAAACTACGCACCATGCAAAGCCTATCAGTCACTCACAGACGCCAACTTTGATGACCGGCTCGAAATGTGACGCCGTCATTGCCAGTCCATGCCCGTGGTGAGGTCCGTTTTGATAACGCGACCGCTCCTCTGGCCCCGCAGCCCCGCCAGGTAGACCACCGGCCTGGCCATGGCGATGTGTCCGTCCCTCTTGTTCTGACAGGCGGCCTCTTTGGGCAGGTACACCTGCGTGGAGTTCTCCCGTCTCATGTGGCTCATATCGGTCTGCGTAGAGTGCGTGAGCTTCGTACGAAGGTTTGCCTGCAAAACGACAAAATCACAAATTCATGTTATTTTCTATTCAGTTTGATTAATTCATTTACATGCCTAAACCGGGCACGCTATGTCAGTGAGTTCGAAAGCAAAGCTGCTAAGTTGTACATCTTTCTGTTTATCCAAAATGTTCCCCAAGTTATTACGTGTAGCCATATTGAACGGAATAGAGGGTTAAATTAAATAAATGACAGAGGGTAATTGTTTTCAACAGGTTTATGCCGCTTATATAAGTACAAATATCCAACAGTTTTGGTTTTTTCAACGTTTTTTTTTTTTCTCAGAATATGCTAAATTCTCTGCGGTGACGTCACACGCAAGAATCAACGCTCTACTAGGTACAGCGGGAAAATGGCGGGAGCAAATCGTTTGTTTACATTTTATGTAGTCACAACCTCAAATTGTTTTATCAGTTGTTTTTTTTCCCTTTTTGAACATTTTTTGCCACAAGAATTTTTTGATGGATTAATGCAGTGTAGCTTTAAATTCTTGAGGAAACTTAAAAGAACAGCTTTGTTTGGAATTGAAGCATCTTCCTTGACTTACGAGTTTTATTGCCTTTCGCCGTAGTTCCCACTCGTTCCACTCATAGGATCTGTCAATGTTTGTCTCCACAGGGTGGATGTCAGTCTGAGTGCCAATCTCACACTTTGTGCTTGGCTTTACCAGCAATCTCTCTCCAGACTGCATCTGTAAAAAAAAATTTTTTTATTAAAAGCGTCAAGAGATGAGGATCGGAGCTCCTGGTGGTATTCTGACCCTGGTTTAAGGTGAGATGGGAACTGGGGGCCACTGACCTCAGCATACGGCGTCACACGGGAAAAATTGTGATGGAGTTTTAGGAGCTGGATGAGTTCAGGGGACCGTTTTGCTGTTTCCTCCACCTCTGCTACAAACTCTTCCACTCTGGAGGCAAAAGTCACGGCTGCCTCTTTGGAGCTGAAGACGTAAAACTTCCCCTTGTGTTTCAGGATTCCGATCGATGGATTTCCTAATATAAAGAAGTAAAATATTCCGAAATGTCTTCGCATTTTGACTCTTGTGTGGATGAACGTTGGAAATCTCAATGCAGGGAATAGTACCTGGGAGGAGAAGTCCGTCTTTCTTCACCAGAGCATAACCGCAGAGTCCATTATACTGAAGAGGCACATCGTGGAAGGACGTGGTGATTTCAGGGAAGATCCATTCTTGGGCCGCCATCTTGGCTGCATTAACACGCCCGCCTTGAAAAGGCACAGCAGAGCCAAAAACAATAGACAAAGTGTTTCACAACCCAGATGCTCTCTCTGTGGACCGTTACCTGCCGCCTCCTCCATTCTCTCCTGGTCCGTCTTCACCTTGCAACCGTCCAGCAGGGCGTCCAAAGAGGCCTCTGGAAAGATTTTGGACTGAGAGGCGAGGAAGGGCCGCAGGTTCACCACAGCGTCAACCAGCAAGTTCAGCAGGGCTGTCTCGTCTCGCAGGGCCGACCGCAGTTTGGACAGCGCCTGGAAAAGGGGCTGGAGAGAAAACCTGGAATTCCAAGCCCTCTTGTCTCACATTGGCATTGGACATCCTGCTGGACCACTTACAAAGACCTTGGCAGTGGGTATTGCCATCTTGGAGGACTGCATCATTTCTTTCAGAAGCTTCAACTGTTCAATAAACTCGGCCAGCAGGATCTCAACTTGTCTTGTGCAGAAACTTGAATCAGCCTGGATGCAAGTAAAGAAGTTTCAAATCGGGATAAATTACATTTTAGTCTGAAAATGTAGATGCCTGCCTTTTATTGCGACATGGACCTGCTTCCAGCTTACCAAAACGACCTTCAGCAAGTCCTCATGCTGCCTGACGTTGTACAGAGCCTGTTTGAGTACAGCCAAGGGGATGTTGCGCCCTGTTGACTTGACGTCCACGTCCGCCAGGTTCTCCAGGAGAGCCGTGTACTTCCACGCTAGTTTCCGGGCAACACTCAGCTCCCCCTCTATGCCCTGCGTGGTGGCTGGAGGAACTGGATTGATAAATGTAGATACTACAAGAAGAAGGAGTGATAGTCATTTTGAGATTTACAGTTAATGTCTGGAAACAGACTTAACAGTCGAGATGTCCATTGCAAGACAACGTACACAGGTCCTTGAGGTCAATGTCCTCTGCTTCCCTCCTTCTGAATTTATTGAAGAGTCGTATCCCAGTCACCGTCAGGGTCAGCTCACTCAGCTGCTCCTCCTTGTCCTTCCTCATGAGGGACAGGAAGGTCGCCAGGTCCGTTCGCGGGAAAACGCTCTGTAAGGCAGCTGGGAGGTGGGGACAGAGGAGATTCGCTCACAATCAGCCTCACTTGCGATTTTAAGATGCGAGTGCAGATTCCACGCGACGTCACCTGTGGCCTCCCGCACAGTGCTCATATCCGTGGTCGAGCCCATTTCCGAGCGGAGGAGGACATATGCTATGATTTTGCTGTAGACCTCCTCCAGCTCTTGCCTAGTTCTCGCCCTGCTGTCTGTGATCTCCCTGCTTAGTGAGCTCAGCTTGGACTGCAGCGTCCGCTGGTTCTCCTCCATGAACTCTCCTTCAAACACACGTAAGCACAATCAGATTTTTCAATCATGCATTGCAATCTTTGAATAAAAGAATAAATCAGACCTTCCTTGATGTTTTATACATTTTGAAACAATCTGACATTTTTCACCATCGTGCAGTGCTTTTGAAAAGTGGAGCTGCCAAGATAAGAATACTCACGTCGGGACGGATAATTCATATTGAAATACACCTGCATTTTGATTGTGTCCAGAGACGGGCTGCAATCCTCCACCAGCCTTTCAATGCACATCTGCACGAGATATTGCAAAAGGGGTTCACAAAGCAACTATTTACAGGGTTGATGGAGAAAATAGAAATATAGTGGTCAGCTTTATGTTTCTACTGCTCCCAAAGAAAAATTACAGTCACCTGCTCAAGCTTTTGGACATCTTGCTCTGTCAACTTGCGGTGAACACTGAATCCATTCCTTGGATCCAAAACAACAGCTTTCACCTGAAAGGAGAAAGCAAAGTTGGTACAGAAAACATGTATTTTACATCAGTAGTTTAAGTTGACGCCGATAATAAACGGAGCTACATTGACACTGACCGATGCCCGTAAATACAACGACGTTCTAAACGTGATCGAATTAATATCCTAATTAGCCTGTAGACAGACCACTAGAGGGCGCTTCATCTAAGACAGGTGGGTAAAACGAGTATCTTCAAGCCAACACATTATATAGTGTTGCCATAGTTTTGTCTCCATTCTGATAATTGAAGTCAAACATCACAATGCCTCGAGTATATCTGGGCACGAAAACTCTTGAATACAAAATCAAAATCAAAATGATAATGACGTCGAATTTACTCACCATGAACGCCACCAAGGTTTCGGTCACAGCTTGTCCCTTCGCTGTGCATTTCTGCGCAATCTCACGGAATATGTTCTTAATGATGATTTCAGACTCACTCTGCGACATGTCCGACAATTAAGGAGAAACATGAAATTAGACAGTTAGGAAAGCGTTCCTTGCGTCTACGTTCCAAGAGCCACTATCAATCGTGTTGATGAGTGGTCGTCATAGAAACGCTACGCAATTTGTCCACCAGAGGGCGCCAGAAGATCTAATCGAGACAAAGTCATGGAACTTTCCCTCCATATAAAAAGTCAGTATTTGGACCAATATTCAAAGCATTGTTATGTTTGCAAATATGTACAACATCAATAAAAAGGATGGCAGCTGTCATTTAAAATATTTATTAGACAAAAACATGACAAATAGGACAGCTTAAGTGAAGATCTGCGAGACTTGGTTCGGATTTGCACAGAGCAAATAAATTGAAGCAGCTGTTGATTACTGGACACAAGGCGAAAGTGAGGAGACTCCTGCGAAACACCTGAGGATGTAACAAATCCAGCATGCAGTAAAAAAAAAAAAAAAAAAAAAAAAACAGTAAAAATGACAATTTCATGCAACAGATAAATCATGCAGAACAGAAAAATCATGCTGAGCATAGCACAGGACTATTGTCTCCGAGAACTTATGGCACTGTTTGCAGTTTTGGCATCGTTACCCACCTTTCACAAGCAACACACATTGATAAAAGCATGCAGGAGTTCACAAATATGCAAAACTGGGGGAGTAAAAAAAAAAAAAATCACTCACGAGAAACAAAATTAAGGCACAAATACAAATCCAGGGATTCACAGCACCAACACTGTACATGCAGCCGGGACAGTTGAATTCCACACAGGATACACAGACATCAAATGATAGGTAGAACCAGACCAATACTGTACTTAACACAGTCCACAATATACACATGATTCAACTATAAATACAAAGGAAAAGGAAAAGAACTGCTCCAGTAGAAAAATGAAGCACCACACTCAAGCCTAATCTTCATCACTCCACTTACGCTTGATGCACCTGAATCCAGCAGTCACACCTGGACTCAAAACCGCACTCATCCAAGTCTCACAATCCATCTCTCTCTGCCCCACAAATAAAGAAACTAACGAAATTGCTGTGTATGTTTGTAATGTCCCTTAATTTTCTACTAGGGGAAAAATAAGCTAGAGACAAAAACTTGTTCTAATTTTCACAGCTTTTGGTTGTAAGTGCCAAATTCACAACACCACTTGCCAACTGTCCTGCCACTAGATTTGAATTATATTAAGGCAGCTTTAGTTTTAAGGCACGAAGATAAAGTAAATTAAGAACCACGGTACGAAAAGTGTGTAGAGGTGAACATGCACCTAAACGATGAAACAAAACCTCACACTTCATATACAAGACGAACATTTAAAAAAGTAGCTGTCCTGATCCGCCCCATGGCACCATTTACAAATACACCGGAAGCATATTGCACTTGATAAAATAAACGCTGTACAGTATATAGCTAAACAAATAAAGTCATTAAACAGGAACCCAGCTCCAGTCTTTCCTGCGGCTCAGAAACACTTCCTGAAGACGATCTGCGGCCCAAATTCATCGTATTCCTCCTGGCTGATGCACCTGGACCCGAAGCTCGGTATGGTGGCCAGCACTGCA
This sequence comes from Carapus acus, assembly GCA_900312935.1. Lineage (NCBI taxonomy): Eukaryota > Metazoa > Chordata > Actinopteri > Ophidiiformes > Carapidae > Carapus > Carapus acus. Next base: position 17,976 of record OMPJ01010539.1, read on the forward strand.
CCGCCCCGCCACACCAGGAAGTCTCTGTCTTTGGGGCAGCTGACCCGGACGTACTTGCTGGCGTCCGACGGCACCATGCCCTTGATTTCTGCCTCCAGCCTCTCGGGCAGGCCGGGCAGCAGCGTGTTTCCGCCTGAGGGACAACGGCGGGTCGTGTTAAGCGTGGTGGAATGCGAACAGCGGCCGAGGCCCCCCCTAAAAATGGAGAGCAGGGTTTACCTGACAGGATGATGTTGCCGAGGAAGTTCCGCCTCAGGTCAATGTCTGAGCCCAGGATCGACTTGAAGACGCTCTCGTGCATCCCGTAATGGTCCCGTCCAATCAGCTCAGGCTTGAAGAGAATCTCAGGAGCCCTGTGCAAATTATGGTTAAAGCACTCAGGCAGTCTGCGGCTGAAAGATCTGTAATGAAACCGAGCCTGGTGCTCTCGGTAACCCCTGATCTGTCAGTGCTCTGCGGGGGCAGGAGGGGACGCGGGGGGTTGAAAACGCTACCTGAACCTCTCCGTGCCAAGGCTGACGACCTGCCCGTCCGGCATGGTGTAATAACTCTCGCCGCCGAGCGCCGCCCCACGCGCCAGCTCGGCCTCGTAGTCGGGCGCCACGAAGCAGCACCTCTCCTTCATCTCCCTGGCGATCTCGGCCTCGGCAGAGGTGCGCATGGACACGCCCTGCTCCTGCAGAAGCTTTAAGGGGGACAGGGGTGGTGAGACGTCTTCTGTCCCCCTCTCTTCTGCCGCGAGGCATCGCAGGAAGCGAACGTACCTTGATGAGGTGGGCGGTCACGTCGGCGCCGGCCATCGGGAAACGCTGCACGGCGTGCGGGAGGCAGTAGCCGTCGAACACGGGGACGCTGTGGCTCACGCCGTCCCCGGAGTCGAACACCACCCCTGCACGAGAAATTATAATTTTTCGAGTTTCACTCAGCTGTCGCGACAAACATAAACCAATGCCGCTAATTTACCAGTGGATCTTCCAGTGCCGTAGAGGGCCAGCACCGCCTGCATGGCGACGTAGACGAGCGGCACACCGAAACACTCGAACATGATCTCCACCATCCGTTGGCGGTTGTGCAGGGGGTTCATGGCAGCCTCGGTCAGGAGGACGGGATGGTCCACGGGTTGCACGGACAGCTGCTGGAACGTGTGATGCCAAATCTGGGGGGACAAGGGCCAAACATTTTAAGGAGTGGGTAAAAAAAAAAAAAATGGTGGACCAAACTCCATTAACGCCATTGGGCTGTGAGGTTGGGCTGTCAATGGAGGACTAGCCTTTTCCATCGCGTCCCAGTTGGTCACGATTCCGTTCTTGATGGGGTGCCTCAGCGTCAGGACGCCTCTCATGTGCTGCGCCTCGTGCCCGATGTACGCCTCGCGCTCCATGTTGCCGTTGATGACTTCCTGTCAATAGTCGAAAACGGAAACTGCCCGTTTAATAAGGGGATGGGTGCGTTTGGCGAGAGGTTTCGCGCTCATTTTTGCATGTTAACCTCGTATTTGGGGACCCCGATGATGGTGGGAAATATGATCGTCGGGAGGTCTTCATCAGCGAACCCAGCCTTCATTAAACCAGACCCTGTGTCCAGGACGACGGGGGTCTTGAAGTCGAATATCTGTAGAACAGATTCCGAGAAATGTTTAAGATCCGTAAACAGAACAAAACACAACAAAAAAATCAGCTCAGTTAAAGCGAAGAAACACTCACGTCTCTGATGCTGAGCTGATCCTGGATCCCGGTAAACCTGGAGGTCTGAGTGACTTCGGGCATGGAGCCATTTCGCTCGTCGCCACCTGGGTCACACACCCTCAAGAGGTCCGAGAAGTCAGGGGACGACCTGCTGGGGGGCAGTGGTCGATAGTCCCCCACAGAGATCTCGTCCATTCCAGCCACGCCTGTTGCGCTCAGTCGATTGTTATTGTTGTTGTTGTTGAGGTGCCCGCTGAGGTCCTGACTGACCAGCAGGGGACCATCAGCATCTTCTTGACCTCTGTCTTGTTGTGGGTCCTCTGAGGGACCACGTTGTACTTTGGGTGGACCTTCTGTATCAGAGGTTGGAGTCCGACTAGGGTGTGGTTCGGGTGGACCTTCTGTATCAGAGGTTGGAGTCCGACTAGGGTGTCGTTCCGGTGGACCTTCTGTATCACAGGCTGGAGTGCGACCAGGTTGTGGTTCGGGTGGACCTTCTGTATCAGAGGTTGGAGTGTGACCAGGTTGTAGTTCGGGTAGACCTTCTCTATCAGAGGTTGGAGTCCAACTAGGGTGCGGTTCAGGTGGACCTTCAGTATCAGAGGTTGGAGTGCGATCAGGTTGTGGTTCAGACAGACCTTCAGTATCAGAGGTCTGAGTCCGACTGGGGTGTGGTTCAGGTGGACCTTCAGTATCAGAAATTGGAGTGCAACCAGGTTGTGGTTCGGATTGATCTTCACCATCAGAGGTTGGAGTCCGACTAGGGTGTGGTTCAGGTGGACCTTCAGTATCAGAGGTTGGAGTGCGACCAGATTGTGGTTTGGGTGGACCTTCAGAATCAGAGGCTCCAGTGCTACCAGGCTGTGGTCCAGGTGAACCTTCAGTATCAGAGATTGAAGTGCGACCAGGTTGTAGTTCAGATGGACCCTCAGTATCAGAGGTTGGGCTGCTGCTGCTCAGTTCTGTGGGATGATGACTTTCCTGTTCCGCTGTCTCAACGCTCACGAGAAGCAACGATTTTCTCGGCTTCGGCACAGGAGATTGTTGGGATTTCCCGCCTGGGTCGAAGGCTCCGTCTTCAGGCCTGGTCGCTGGCGTGAGTGAAGCTTCGGGTTTGCAGGTGGCGGACCCCAGCGCAAGTTCTTCCTCCTCAAATCGCTCACACTCCTGCGTTATGTCAGAATTGCTATGTAGTGATAATATAAGAGGTCCGACGGGTTCTGTGATGGAACAATCTGGTTCTTTAAGGTTCCAGTCCGAGACTGGATCATCTGGAATTTCAAGACCTGGAGGTGTTGCTGTCGTTTCAATGGCATCGGCGTCTAAATCTGCCTTGGTACCCTCCTGTTCGCAATCATCTTCGACTGACACTGACTGCTCTGCCTTCTGTGATTGGCTCACGCTGATTGACAGGAGCTGGGCCAGCGCCGCCTGCTGGTCATGGATGTCCTCTGCTCTCAGGTGTTCCATCGCAAGAACATCTGAAACCTTAACGGTTCTGCTCCTGTGCTTCTTCACCCGGTGCTCTCGGTGACACTCTTTGCTCAAACTCCTCTCCAGCTTGGCCACCTCCCTCCTCTCCTTTTCCAACTCCAGGCGGAACGCCTCCCTCTCTTTGCCCCCACCCGACGGCGACCTGCGCGCGTCCGAAGCGAACCTTCCGGCGAGGTCCTCGCACTCCCGCCTGAGCTGGTTGAGTTTCAGGTTCTCCTCCATGATCATCTCGTCCAGGGCTTGGACGTGCCTCAGCTCGGTCAGCAGGTCCGGCCTGCTGCCGAGAGCAGCCGGCGTGGTGTCCGTTGGGTCGCAGCTGTGGTGATCGTCGGCTGGCGGCTCCATTTCACTCGAAGCGGTGCTGGTTGGCAACTGGTCTAAGCTTTCCGAGTCGGGCAAGAGTTCGCCGTCGTCGAGGCCGAGCACGCCGGCCTCTGCCAGCTCGCTGGAGGACATCTGGCAGACAGGCGAAGGATGGACATGAGCACAGCTGGATCTCTCACACCGACTCACACTGAGCTTTGGATGCACACATTGAATCAAACCAAAAAAACATCATGAACGGATGATAACACGTACCACACTGTGCTGAGCTGAGCCATCCCACAATGCCCAGGGATTCCTTTCGCTCTCAGACCTGAGGAGGGCGTCCAGCTGAGCCTCCTGAGCCAAAATGTTCTCCTCCTCCTTCAGTAGTGTAGAAATTCAGATGGAAAAGTGACCACAGAGAAAAAACATGCGTTTCCAGTTGGAGTCCAACTCACTATGATACAATATCACTGTGATTTCTGCTCACTAGCTAGTACTCCATCAATTTATCTGAAGAATAAAACGATAAATCTGCAACCGTTTTTACTGTTGACTGTTGTGATCTTTGTCTACAAATGATTGACGGCAAATCACTTCCTCCCTCATCCGATAGCAAACAATCCCTCACCTCCAGTATTCCATCTGCTCTTCCCAGAATTTCCTCCACCTCTTTTAGCCCCTCCTGTTCCTTAACGTCCCAGTCCTTCAGCGAGTCGTCCATCATTCTGCGACAGAAATAGAAAAGATCGGTGAGACTGCAGCGACAAAGATGATTCAAAGGACAATTGAAAGTATTGCGAATACCCGAGGCTGTCAAAAGTTTTACCCAACGTCGGCGTCCTGATTTTGGTCATGCAGGTCGTACGAGTCCCAGAGCAGCGTGGGGACGCCGTCTGTGGTGCAGCTGGATTTCTCCCGGCCGTCGGTGATGGTGCTGGACAGGACGTTGCGGATGGGGCTAAGTTGGCGTTCCTCAAAGCTGCTTTCTGATGGCGACGCCCAGTCGGCGGCGCCGTGCGGCACCGTCTCCGTCTGCGTGGGCTGGTCGCGTGACCTGCTGACCGGAGGGCCGTCCGGGGACGCCGGCGGGTTCTGCGTGATTGTGACCGTGTACGAGTTTTCCAGGTCCTCCACCGGCAGGCTGAGCCAGGGATTACTGGGCGGCGCGGCCGACCGCTTCACCTTGATCTCGAAGTTGAGCGAATCAATGGTAACTTGGGGGATTATCTGGATGCTGGGCCGGGAGGAGTTTCCCAGGGAGCCGAAATCAAACTCGTCTCGCTGGTCCTCCGAACCGGAGGAGAGGCTGGAGAGGGTCTCTTCGTGGATGCGAGGCTGGTTCGCCACCAGCCTGCCCCTGGTCGACCTAGACACTCCGTCCCATCCCTCTCTTCCCGTCCCGACCTCCAGCTGGCTGCCCCCAGCTCCGTCGAATCCTGAATCGAAGGAGCTGAGGGAGGGCGGCTTGCACTCTGGTGCTTCCGATGTCGGAGACCCTTCAAGCTGGCACGCTGCTCCGCTTGAATCCGATGCCGGTACGCAGCGATCCTCCTTTTCGAGGGGCTCAGACGCTGGAGCGCCACGTTTCGAATCGTCCTCTGCTGCTACTGAGCGGGCAGAGGGCCGGGTCACGTGACCGTCTAACAGAAACTCGTACTGCCACTGTAACGCCAACTTAAGGTGGCCGACGGCGACGGGACCAGAGGAGATGAGAAGCTTCCGTAGGGTCATGCACCTGGTGGAGACAGAAGCAAAACCAAAACAACAGCCTCACTCCCATGGTAAAGCTTTTCTTCAATTTTCTTGACCTTGTCGCCCAAATTGGTTCGATGATGACGCGTCGCCAAGCAAATTTTAAAACCACACGACAGCAAAGCACCCCAGCTTTCCTGCTGTTGCTGTTTCCCCTGCACATTCTGGCCCGCTAGCAGAGAAGTAAACACAATTAACCAATCCCGCCCCCCGCCCCCATAGTTTCTCTGATGGTTTAGCAGGGGAGCACTTCTCCAATTACACGGCAAGTATGCGACAGACACAGGTGAGCTGAGCCTGTCTCACTTTCAAATAGGAGAGGAAGTCTCCAAAGCAGAGTACAAAGGCTGCGTACTGTAACTTGAGCCTGACGCGGTCACTGCGGAAATGTCCCCCTTTTGGTGCAGTTTCATTAAAAAAAAAAAAAAAAAGAAGGAAATTTGTTGTTAATAGTGACAACATACTGAAATAACCCCCAACAAGAAACACAAAAAGTAGCATTTGCGGTTTGGAAACTCGACACCCTTCCTCTCTCACCTGTGGGACAACTGCTTGCCTGCCTGCTGGACCTGCCTGTCTGGGATGACATTACTCAGGTGAGCCAGGTGGACCAGCTCCTCCATGTCTGGGGGCGGATTCTTCTTGAGGAAGGAGGCCAGTTTCCGTCTCCAGGCGGGGATGGTGCCCCAGTTACTGTGGCGGTGCGTGTGGCCTGCTGCGTCGGCGTCCACGCCCGACAGGAGCTCTTGGAGGAAGTTCTCGCAGAGGATGAGACCGTACCAGCGATGGGACTGGAGGACATATGACGCCACAGGTTGTCTAAGATAAGATAAGATCCTCCTCTTTGGAGGGAAGACAACCTCCCGGGAAAGGGAGCACATCTTGCCTGGTTGTAGTAGCGGTGGTAGCTGCACACAGCTCCCAGCGTTTGCAGGACATAGAGCACGGCAGAGTGCAGCTGCTCCTTCAGCCTCTCCAGGTCGATGACCCAGGGCTCCCTGATGCGAACATCTCCTGGTGGTAGAGTCTCCAACAGTGTGTGGATCACGTCCTCAGCACAGCGCACCAATGCCTAAACCAAAATCTACTTATCAACTCAGACCGTCATCTACATCATCACATGTAGGACTGTCTTCATGCAAACAAACGGATCTAGGTCGCTGTGTCTGTTGCGATTTTACCATAGCGGGAGTGTGAGTGGTGGCCTCAAAATCGGAGAGTAGCATCCTCGCTTTCGCAGCGTCCTTTGCAACCTCCACCTTGTACGGCTGGAGCTTCTCTTGGAGCAGCATCTCCATCTGGCCTGCGATCTGCACGGACAAGCTTCATGTCAATATTCTGTATCAAAAAACAAACAACGCAATTCTCTCACTCACCTGCAGGGCGTCCTCGCGCAGCTGGAAGACCTGCAGCTGGAGACGCGCCTTGGAGAAAGCCTGCTGCCATAGTAAGTCCACCTTTTCCACGGCTGCGGTTATCCTGTTGAACACCAAGGCAGTGGAGCTGGGAATCATACGAATTCCTAACAAAAACTGCAACGAGCATTTCAGCAAATTTTTTGTTGATTTCCCTCTGGCGGGATTACTCGCTTCACTTTATGTAAACCAACCGTTCCGCTTGACCTGCTACTGTCATATCCCCCCAAATCAGCGGGTCCTCATTCACAACAAGCAACAACTGTCACTCACACACCCTAATGAGTGACAGTGAGTGGTGAGAGGAAGAGAAGGTGGGGGAGTCGGCCTGCATTCCACTGCCACTACACAACCTCCCGTGACCTTCGACCTCTATGACTCATCCACCACTATGGATGAGTCATGGTGCTAGGTGAAGTATGTCAGTGAAGCCAATCGCGGTAACGTCGAAAATTGTTCCAAAACACAAAATTTTGGCGTGAAATGGTCAGTTTTTTTGGTCACTTTTGCAATTTAGGGTTTGAAATTCCAGGCTCCCAGCCAACCGTAGCTCCAGCCGTGGGCCTGCTGTTGCGACATTGTGAGGTATGCAGGGAAATAGTGGTTTCATGGGATTAAGGAAACATACCGCGTGGTGAAGGCTCCTTTTCCCTTTTTTTTTTTTTTTTTTCTTTCTTTTAATGATAACTAGGCGTCGCCTCTAGTACCTGCTGTGGTTCTGCAGCATGTCAAAGGCGGTGTGTGCGAAGAGGGCAGTGCCAGCCATCGCCTGATAGCTGGGCACATTTTCAGGGTGGCGCAGCTTCTCCACGATACTCTCGCAGTGCCGCAACAGCTCGTCCAAACCCAGCGCCCTGCACGAAAGAAAACACAGATAAGTTTGGATACTTCCTCCACCACCTATGCTAACAACCGGCGCCGACATCGAGACCTCCGCAGCTGCTGGAATTTCGCTTCGTTGGTGGTGAAGAAGTGTTGGAGCTCGATGAAGGTGGGCGGCAGCGGCTGCCTGGACAAAGCCTGCAGGGTGGAGATGGATGCTGGGAGCCGCTGGACGACGGAGAGGAACTCTTGGACGAAGGCGTCGATTTCCTGGACGGGATCAGAAAGGCCCCGACAGACGGGTTCTTTCAAAGTGCTTTCGCAGAGGCTGCATCTTAA
>OMPJ01010539.1:25811-48392 GCA_900312935.1 Carapus acus
CCGCCACACACTCACACAGCTCCAACAGCTAATGAATACTGTCAAAGTGGCCAAAAGGCCCGGTTGAATATGACTGAATGTATAATCTAATGGAAAAGCGTGGTGGAGGGCGTTGGGGTGTGTGTGTGTGTGTGTGTGTGTGTGTCAGTGGGGGGTGGCCCTTTCACTTGCTAATAAGGTCAGCTGATTACGCCAGGCATTTGCGCAGGCCTCACCAAGGTAACGAACAATGGGTGCAGGCCCGCTTGGACGGGTCCTATGAATGGAATCGCGAAATGAAAACATCTCCCGACGCCGAGCGTGCGCGGCAGAAAAGCGCGTTCTTTCCGTCGCAAAACAGCGCAAAAGGCGACGCTTCCAGATAAGAGCCTCGGCTCCCGGGGTTTCATTAGTACTGTCGGTCAGATAAGAAACAGGCAAAGGAGTGCTGCCCATGTGTGTGTACATGTGAGCGTGTGTGTGTGTGTGTTGAGGGAGGCAGGGGGGCAGGAGGGGAGACAATGTCACTTTGTGCTCAACCCTCTTGCTCAAGATATTGACGATCATGAGACCCTTTCGTAAGTTTGCCCTTGAATCGAACTGTGGCTAGATGCGTCACACACCCAGGCACACACCCACCCACACACACGATACATTCAACCATGAGGCTTTTATAGGATGCACACACACAAACACACATGCGTACACGATAAACCGTGCAGAAGTTCATAGATCCGTAAAACGAACCATGGAAAATAATAATAACCTTTCTACTCTTAACAACTGAGGAAATTTGATGATTGTTTCAGATCACTGCGCGTGGAAAAGCTGTTGTTTTGTTTATCGCTACAATATGTCACACTACCTTGATAAATGTGACCCAACTATGGTGACAGTAAACCAAGTATCCGCCCAAACATGGAGGCAGCTGGCTCCGGTCGATGAAACTGGAGAGCTCTGAGATTTCTTTCAGAAGCACTTTCTGAGGACGGAGAGACAAAGATGCAAATGTCAAACACCCTTCCTGGCTTCATTCGCTCCGTTCAGATTGCTCACCCGCTCACCTTGAAAGAGGAGGAAGACGATGACGACAACGACTTGGGTGCCATCAGCTTCAGCAGCTGCTTCACCGCATCCTTCTTTTTGGGCTGAATCATGTACACTGTGTGGACCGTCCTCTTGTGTAGCTGCACTCAGAGATGCAAAAAGAGACTGAAACATCATAACACAGACCATTCAAGAAAGAAAATACAAAAAAAAAAAACTAAAACATAAAAGATGAAAAAAATGCCTCAGAATTGCAATAAACCAGCATCAATTTTGGTTTTGCCCTGCCGCAGCAGTTTCCAGTTACAACTCAGATGTAATAATGTGATGTATAATTGGCGATATGATCTAGAAACTCCTGACAAAAACCTGAGGAGGAACATAAGGGTAGAGGTGTGGACACATAAATAATTTGGCTTAATCTTTAACAAATATGAGGTAAAAAAAAAAAAAGCAAAAAAAAAGCAAAGAAATATGGCGAGTGATGCTTGGGGCCGCGAGCTGACCACTCTCCAAAAAAAACCCCAAAGGAATTTTAGGAGGACAATCCAGCTGCAGAAACGCTCGAGATAATGGGAGACATTCAAACCTAAAACTTACAACTCCCTACCAGCTTTTACTACATCTTCTACGCTGAGCAACTGCTATAGGACGCGTGTTCCCTCCAAATTAGATTCTATTGTATGCTTTCTACGCATCAGTGTGAGGAAAATTCCAGACTGTCATTGCTGGCAAAGGTGTTGTCCGCAATACAAACATAATAACGCAGAATTATAACACAGTGAGAAGCAAAACAGCTGCTGATGTGCGATTCTTATGTACAGACTGTAACTTCAGGCGACAAAAACAGGTAAATGTCTCGGAAAGCCATTTTACATCCCTTGAATGTTTATCCCAGCCAATTCTGTCAATGCGGATGTATGAAAAAGACACTTGTTGGACAGTGAGAAGATGATAATGATAGTGATAATACCTCCAACAGAATGATGGTTTCAGCAATGAACCTCGCCGTGGGAAGAGAGGCTTGCCTCAAATCGGCCACCACAGAGACCAGGCTGTCCTTATCCCGCTTTTTACTGTTTAGCGCATGGGAAAAACAAACTAACGGTCAAGTAAATCCTCACTGTAATAACATAACATTTATATAAGCATTTCCACATTCCCCCTCTCCCATTCTCATTCCACTCCAGGCCGACAGACGCTGAATTTATTGACCTACTTATGGAGATGCAGAAAGTATTTGATGAAGTCCACCACTTCAGCTTTGCTGAGGTCTGAACACAGCTTGTCTTGAGCGTCCACGGGAAACACAATTAATGGACAACCATGCTGGTCAAAGGCACCTGGGAATACAAGAGATAATTTGAATTAGATATGTTTTATTAGCTGTGCTCTCAACATTCAACCTACCTACATGTATCTATCCATCTATTCAGGTTAGTATTTCGGTATAGTATGTTCAGCTGTGCTAGGCGCCATGCTCTTACATTTGTCCTTAAAATGACATTATTTTTGAATAAAGCGGTTGTTCAGTCCCTTTAGACACACTTTTTCTCAATAAAAACATGAGTACGAATGTGGTGAAACTACACCTACCAGGGAATAACACAGCCCCGGAGCCTAGCACATGATCTGAGGGCAGAGGCGGGGAAGGGGCGTCCTGGACGTCTGGAGGGAGAGAGGTCGTTTTTTCTTCAAAAGGTGGAAAAAGATTATTTTCAATAAAAACATATCGAGGAGGAATTTCTTCCATCCAGACACGAGCAGTTGAGGAACAGGGCCAACATATTCTTAACCCAAAGTTGCCAAGACTGCTGAAGGACGCTTGAGAATCAACTTTTTTTTGTGTCGCATTCAAGTGATGAGGACGCAGCCACACTTGTCCCCCTCATCCCCTCTGCCTACCTGTTGCGCGCCGGCTCATGTCGCTTTTTATCCCACCGTTTGTCTCCTTCAGGCATTCCCTCCTAATTTTCTCGTAGAAATGATGGGAACCTCGGCGAGTGTGGCTCGAAACTACACATTCCAAACGCGGCGAGGCGAGAAAAGTATGTCGGGGACCGCGGCCGCTTCTGTTGCTGCTGCTGTTGTTGTGTGGGTCTCCGCCATGATGTGTTCACTGACCGGCCGCTTGGCCAAAACCTGGGAGCCGCCAGCTGGGCCGCGGCTGAGCTGATTTATACGGCGTCAATTGGTGCAGGAGGGCGGAGGAAGTGGGCGGGACTTAAACGCAACACCGTCCACAGTCACTCCGAGGTCACGCCTGCAAGTCTGTTTGGTTACAAATGATAAAAACACGACATTAGCAAATTCAGATAATTGAATTAACGACTTTGTTTAGGCATTTTGCCCTAAACAAGCATAAACAATTCTGAGATCGCACACTGTGCTGTCTCGAAACTAAACCAGCTGGATCTGATGACTCAAGATTCAAGGGAACACACGTACACATTCTTGACATTCGTGTGTATTCATTTACAGTTGCCAACTTAATACGTGAGCAAGAAGGCAAGTGCCGGATCTGCAATCGAAAATTCCAAAGCACAGCGTGGGAAAGTAATGTTAACTTTCCGTTTGTTGCCATTACTCCAGATGAGGCCATCCAAGAAATAAATCACATTGTTGATTATTGCACCTACCTGTGTGAGTGGTATGGGAAGGTTTCTCTGGACTGATAGCATAAGTTTTTGTCAAATTCCTAATTTTGATTCCCCAGTCTGCAAATTTTTAGTCATTAAAAAACAATGTAGAGACACACTAGTTAAGGCCTGTTTGATACCGGTGTCAAACTAATTGATTGATAAAAAGGTGAGAAAAACAACACATACTGTGTGTATAATATAAACAACATAAATACTTTCTGATATTAGGGGAGCGGTAAGTAAACATTAAGAGAGGACGCTGAGGATTTACTGTGTAATTTTTTTTTGCTTTGCTGGTTGTCAGCCAAATGGCCCGTTTACATCTGGTTTGGTCTGCGGTTAGTTTCTGGCAGCGGGTATAAGACAATACAGCATGTAAGCATTTCCTGCAAAGACAGCCACGTCTTTGTCTGCTTAAATACATCAGACTGGTCCAACCGCATACCCATGACAAAACTGTTCTCACCCCTGCTGAGAGTTTAGCAAGACCTCTGAAAAGCAATTCTGCTAAAAATTGTGAAATCACATTTTCATCCCTACTCATTGTGATTGAAATGTTCAAACGTGTTAGGAAAGAGGGGGATGGGAGGTCTAGAGGGTAAACAAAATACACCAATATTTACTTTAGTGCGCCTACAAATCTAGGTAGGAGATCTATGGGGCGCTCGATGCGTGTAGTCGAATCTAAGCCGAGAATGGCGAATGCTCAAGCCCATGTTATCAAGATCGAGGTGAAACTGTCGCCTTACATTTTGTTTTTATTTTTTGTTTTGAACACTGGACGTGCAAGATTTTATGGGAGATGATGCAGCGTCACCAGGCGTCCAAACGGCGCAATTGCAAAGTTCATTGAAAACCACCCCTGGGAAACATAACAAATGCCCACCTCAGCACCTGCTGCAGTCAGAAAAATATTGCTTTGGAGCATTACCTTATCACATTAATCTTGTGTATTCGTAGCTGTAGCTGCGCCATGGCACAACAAGCAATCGGTGTTTACACTACAGATGTATTGACTATTGTGGTCTGGTTATCCACGTTTTTTCCCTCTCTGGAATGTAACACAGTCAAAGTATCGGAGAGGTTTGCGGCAAAATATCTATACACACGTCTCAATTCCCCTAAATCCTGTTAGTTCAACAGAATATACAGTCAGTACAGTATATCAAAACATAATGTATGATGTATTACGGCCCCGCCACCTTGGAATTAGCGATACTTCAAAATACGTTACGGTCATTATTAGAGATTTCAAAATGTTCCGTGAATCTCCATGGTGGATTTTCTTATTTCATCTAGCTCGAATATGCTTTTTTTGGTGAAGAAACCTCTCATTATCCCTGAAATACACAGACTGTTGCCAGAAAAAACCGAGTCGTAAATATCATATTGGAAATGCCACTGACCGTGATCTGCATATTACTTTGAAATCCTAACCGGAAATAGTATTCCACAATTTGGCTAACTGTATAGCAGCGACGTCGCCGCAACAACTCATGATGCAGTTTATATATATTCGTATAGCATCACCACGGCTAGTCGTCAAGATGTCACCGACGCTTGTTTTCAACATTCGATTGTAGTCGCATTGTTTGTCATCACTGACAATTACCAGAACGCCTGAAGGATTTGAAACCGGAAAACATCAGAAACCTATTCTGTAGGCTGGGCAAATGGAGAGCTAAAGGCTAAAGAGGCTAGCTGTCAACGCGAGGGCACCTGCCGTGTTAGTTTAGAATTATCCCAAGAGACCCCAAATCAGAAAGTAATGGAATTCAGTCTTTAAGGACGTCGAAAACGCTGGTGTGGCAGTGATCTACCTTTGTGTATGCTGGCGATTGTGGAGAAGAATTTAAAAATGCCTTTCGATAGAGTCGGTTGGATGAGGCTCGTTGTGGGAGCTACGGCCGGTGTGGGTTTAATCGCTCTTATAATTTACCGAGAGATTACAAGACGAAGAGCCCAGGCTATGCTGCTGGAGGGCAAGCCTGCTGCCGCTGCTGCTCTTCCTCCTCCTCCTCCTCCTCCCCAGGTACCGGACTGCACAGACAGGGCAGAGCTGGCCCAGGTCACGCCGGATGGTCCGGGTGGGTTTATGAACACGCCTGTTTTCGCATTTCGCATTACAAAACATGACAACAAGGTTTTATTGAATGTAAGTTCGCAGAGAAGCTATCACTACTGAAACTTTTAAGATTTTATTAGAAGATCTTAGCGTTTAGTGGGTGTTTGCATGTTTAATCAGTTGGTGAGGGCGACGATGTTTAGCTTTCAGTTTCGGTGAAAAGCACTTAAGCGTTTGCTAAATACCTCCCAACATTGTGAGAAAATTCATATTTTGATTGGTGTATGGAAAAGACCATCATACCGAAACCCGTAACAATCCAATTTGTTGTGATCTGTTTTTGAAAACATACCAACAGTGTTTGTGTGTACTGGTGTATGTAATAGGGCAAAAATACCTGATACAAATATTAGTCTCTTTTCCCTCCACTGCAGAGGGGGAGGCTCAGGAGCAGGCCAGAGTGGCAGTGGAGGCCGTGGTCCAGGGCCTTTCTCCAGAGCAGCAGCTGGAGGTCAGGAACCAGCTGGACCAGGTGTTGAACTGTGTGGCCACGCTGCGGTCCGAAGTGGCGGAGTTGCGGGGAAGCCTGCAAGATATTGCGGTGCAGATCATCCAGGATGTAAAGTGAGCACCTTCCATGGTCAGATGACATCATTACGATGGCAATCTTGATCCATTTGTGCGCTTGTGGCTCCAATATGTCAGCCGTTTTCACCTCTCTTCTGTGGTTGATACAGGAAGGGAGTGGAGGACAGCCAGAGAATACGGCGGCGCCGTCACTTGGTCCCTCGGGAGCGCACCGAGTCAAACAGCTCCAGCTCCGTTTATTTCACTGCCAGCCAGGGCCTGACCAGCTCCTACGAAGGAGAAACTAGTGAAGGAGGGTGTGTTGTGTTGCTTTTGAGGATGTGCTCCCTTTAAGAGTGTTATAGATTCTCAAAAACTAAAGCGAAAGTTACTGAAATATCTGTTGTTTATATCCCAGCTACTCCACGGCATACGCAGAGTCAGACTATACCGACCGCGAGACAGACAGAGATGAGGCCAGCAGGGGGCCGGAGCCAGAGTCTGAGGAGGAGGAGGAGGAAGAGGATGAGGAGAAGAGCAGTGCCACCGTACTCACCCTTCGCCACGAGGGCTCCGACGAATCGGACGACGACGACGACGAGAAGGGTCCGCAGGAAGAGGAAGTGGGGGGACGGAGGCCAGAGCTGGTTGTTGAAATTCCCAGTGGAGAGTTGGCGCTGCTCCTGGCGCAGAGCGACATCCTTCACACGGGCGATGCAAGCTTGAAAGCGGAAGGCTTTCGCCTTCTGCTGGAGAATCGAGCAGAGGTGAGAAAGTGACCAACCTAAAATCCTGTCTTGTGATGAACTTGTGGACTGAAATCACTGAAATCCTCAGAATCAGGAGGTCTGTTTATTTCGCCCAAGAACAACCCTTGTGAAATAGAGTCCAAACAGGATAAAGCAATATTGCTCTGTTGCTGCAGGGAGTATAAAGTCATATTTTTTCAATTTGTGCCGATTGTTTCTCTGTGGTGTCAGCGCGGAGACAGCAAAGAGTTCCTGTGGCGCCTGGCTCGGGCTTACACTGACATGTGCAAGTACACAGAAGACCTGCAGGAGAGGAGAGCTTACACTAAACAAGGTAATGCAAACAGAGAGAAGAAACAGAAATCCTTCTCACACTTACTGCGTTTGATGATGATGTACAATATTAATACTGTGGGCTTTTTTTCCCTGGTGTGTACTGTTCCTTTCACAGGAAGAGAAGAGGCTGAGATCGCCCTGAAGAAGAACGACCTGAGTGCCGAGTGCCACAAATGGTGAGAAGATGCCCACAAAGCTACATCAGTGAAGGATCCTCGTATAATGCCCTCACTTCTGATTCACGTTTCGTGTGTACGGGGGTGCAGGTTTGCTGTGCTGGTGGGCCTTAACACAGAGCACGAGACCATACACGGTAAATTGAAGAATAGCTACATACTCAAGGTAACGCACCTGCAAAGATGTTTAGGATCTACAGTCTGACAGTGCTCAACAGATGTTCTGCTCCATCTGCTCCACAGGAGCATTTGGACCGTGCACTTGCTCTACAAGATGACGACCCTCTGTGTTTCTACCTGCTTGGGCGATGGTGCTACGAGGTGAAACGGACGGAAATCTGAATTCTCCAATGTTATCTATTTGTCTGTCAACATGCTTATTGCATATTATAATTATTATTTTATTATTTAATAATAATAATAATAATAAGAATAATAATAATAATACTATATTATTATGTATTAATAATTATTAATATATTATTATTATGTGTTGCTAAATAATAATAATATATTATTATTATTGATAATAATAATAATAATAATAATAATAAAATATATCATTACATTATTACATTTTCTTATCTGTTAATTCCATCTATTCATTGTTTACATCTATTAATAGTCTTGAAGACGTACAA
This sequence comes from Carapus acus, assembly GCA_900312935.1. NCBI lineage: Eukaryota > Metazoa > Chordata > Actinopteri > Ophidiiformes > Carapidae > Carapus > Carapus acus. Next base: position 34,014 of record OMPJ01010539.1, read on the forward strand.
AATAATCCATATATTAATTGATTAATAAATAATCCACGCATTGTTTTCCTGAAGGCTGATCCCATTTCTGATTTTGTTGTGCCTACAGATCGCCACACACGATTGGATGGAGAAGAAAACTGCCCACATTTTTTACAACTGCACACCCAGCTCCTCACGGCATGACGCGCTCGAAAATTTCCTCAAGGTATCAAACTGAAAATTCATTGAATAATAAATGTAGATGGGCAAAGTCAATGATATGTTTCTCTGAAGTCTGCAGCCCACATTTTCTCTGCTGTTCACAGGCAGAGGAGCTCAGTCCAGGTTTCTCCAAGGCGGTGAGACTCTACATCGCAAAGGTCAGGATGCTAAGTTGATGATGTCATATGTTAGCCAGATTTATGTGAATAGACAGAGGAACATTCAGTATGTTGCCATGTGCTGCTGCAGAGCAATGAATCAAAATCTCACCTTACCGTATTTTGTTGTCTCAGTGTCACAATGAACTGGGGAACATCTCCGAGGCCAGAAACTGGATTGACCTGGCCATGAAGACGCCTAGTAGCACCAAAGACGTAAGAACACTCTTCTCTGCTTCTTAAGCACACTTATGACTTATCTTAGTGGTTGTTTCCCATTCACGATAAACACCACAATGTTTTCTTGTCCATTTTTTTTCAGAATGATGAGGAGATGTCAAACCTGGTGGCTCAACTCTGTGGATTACTCAACAACACATAACCTGCTGGCCTTGACTTGTTTCCATTGGAGACCAGCAGATGGAGCTGTTCAGCCCCTATGACTGCTTGGCCTGCAGCCAAGCCAGGGAGAAGTTGTCATCAAGCAACTGTCAATAACACCAGAGTTCAGAGGTTATGAGCACGGAATGAATATACACCAAACTCACAAAAGGAGAAGAATAACTGACAATGATCGGGGTTAAGAAACGATGTAGCATATACATATTTCTGAAAAGGATCGGAAATTGTAATCCTACTCTATCCTCATCTGTTGTATGTTTGAGGCGATGTGAAAACACAACCAAAGCTTAAAAGGGTTCCTGTTTGAGAGGCGTTTCTACACCCTGGATCAGTTTGTCTTCTCTGGTGTAGAAAATGATTGTCCAGACGCTATACATAACACTTTTTAAAGGCCTCAGAGCAGCTTTGCCCCTCAATTCACTTATTTTCACTGTGAGAAGATATAAAGTACATGTCATTGCAAAGTTCAACATGGGTTATTTTGAAGTTGGTATGACTGAGAGGATATTTATTGTATACTGTAGACTTAAAACGTTTTCTCTAACAGTGCAATGTTCAGGTCGGAACTCCATGTTTGAGTTTTATTCCTGCAGCCCTGATTTGTTGATTTAATGGGCATTTAGCCACACGCACGGACCAAATGAAGTAACAGTTTCCAAAGTCATCCATCATAGTGGACTTGGACTGAGATGAGGGACCTCAAGAAAATTGAGTGCAAAGTACAGCCACTGTAACTGACATACAGGCTGACTTTGGGGTCACTAAAATGCAAGGCTTCTGGCATTATTGCGACCCAGCTTGCAGTAACCAGTGCGCCCCACATTTGAAAGCCCCAAAAGGCTCTTGACATATTTGGCATCAGCACAAAGCACATTGCAAATGCTTTGTGCCAAACCTTTTTCTGACCGAGGACTCAGCTCCTCAATTGAATTCACTCGCTTGCTAACCACACCACCCATTCCAAATTGTTTGTGTTTGAAATATTGTCTGTAGCTGACTTAATTTAGAACTGATTCTGCCAACTGTCATGTTTCATTTCTGTGAATGTGACTGAACTTCAGACCAATCAAAGAAATGCAGACCGTAAGGGTAAATACACTTTTTGTCCATGACTCATCATAATTTCCAAATAATCATTCACAGTTGTCTTTGTTTCCTCTTTCAGTGGTGTTTTTGACTATTTGTTGGTTTTTGGAGATCCTTCAGTTGTAGATGTAGTGATACAGCGTTTTAGTGTTGTAGTTATTTGGCTCCAACTTCTAACATTCCTTTTTCCTCCACATTGTTTTGTAGTTTGATGCATGATGGATCAGTTACGTTTCATTTTAGTTGTCTTGCATGTTTTGACCATGTAAAGTGTAGAACCTTCTACCCTTTTTTTGTCCTTGCTATTTGTCAGAAAACATTTCAAGAGATGAACAGATCTGTAATGTTTGGGTGGACTAATATTTAAGTGACTATCAATGTTAATTTATTCCATGGGGTTCATTCGGTGATGAGGCACATTCCTCTCATGTGCGTTTGATGTGTTGCTAAATGCTTTAAATCGTCTTTGACAAAATATGATTCAACAAATTAAATGTGAAAATGCACTGAACTGTCTTGTAGCTCTGAATAAAAATATTTTATATTGTGTTAATGTGCAGTATTTATGAAAATATTAGGGACCATAAAGAATGACAAATTTTCATGTGACGATTATACATATAAATGTACCTTTTTAAGTTTTAAAACTGCTTTAATAAAGCTTTGAAATGTTCATACATGAATGCTTAATAGTGGACAACCAAAGGAAAAGACACTGGCAGAACATGAGGTGCAAGACCTCTTAACATCCATTTTCCCATCTTTATGTTGCTTCACAGCCAGACAGACGACAAAAATAATAGAAAAGATAAAGAAAGAAAAAAATAATTAAACGACTTGCAGATTAGTATTTTCCCTTGAAGGCTTGATGAGTGAAGAAGTCCTTCGGTTTGCAAAAATGACAAAATAATAATCTCCGCCTTGCCGTTTCATCACCGGGCTCCCGAGAGGAGATGTGCTCTGCGTCCTGTTGCAGCCTCCGCTGTGTCCACAGCACGATTTGGGCGTGCTCTTGAATCTTTTTGCACATTTGAGGACTTACGTGTGGTCGGCAGTCACAAATGAAGTCGCATCCCAGGTGTGACGGCGGACTCCCAGCACTCGCTCGCTCTTCCCTCCTCAGTCCTTGGCGTCACCCACACCATCTGCGTTGATGGCGAACATGGCCTCAGCCTCCGGCAGACATGGCGAGTCGTAGATCTTGCAGATTCGCGTCTCGCCTCTGCCCTTGCGCAAGTACAGGCTACGGAAAGAGAAGCAGAGATTAGTGTTACACCATGGCAAAATCTTAGTCTTGCTTTTCCCGTCCAGATAACGAGAACCACTCACCGTGTGGTGGAGGCATGGGCCATGATGTTTCCACCGATCGGTTTCTTTGGATCTGCGGAGAACATGGCTGCCCCGTCCACCTGAGCTACCACCTGGTTGGTGATCACCACAGCAACGCCAAACTGTTGCGTCACAAGAGAAACAACTTTTGAACAACCTTTGTGTGCGTAAATATAAAATATTCCATCCTGACCTCTCATTTGATACTTAAAAACAATAGCTTCTGGGCTTAACCTCACAAATCCCACTTGCTTTGAATCTGATCTGGCGATATTAAATGACAAAACACTAATACTTCGTTTTAAGTCAATACAACTGCAGCAAGGTATGCGATAAGACCTTGTGGTGAAGCTGGTATCTCACACAGCCGTCGAACACGCACATACACACACAGACCTCGTCGGCGAGTCGTAGCAGCATGCGCAAGAAGCGCCCCAGGTGTCCTTGTCTGGCCGACAGCTCCCCTCTCCCTGAATAATCTGTTCTGTAGAGTGCCGTGGCGCTGTCGACTATCAGCAGGGCGTACCTGAGGAAAGAGCAGGTCATACACTCAGCGGTCGTGCCGCGCAGAGGAGCGTGCCTTGAGGTTACATTTTGACTGGCTGCTGTGGGAAGAAGGACGCTGACGCGGGAGCCTCAGTTGCTCTGACAGATCTTCAGAGACCTCGAGCAGTCTGCTGCTGATAGGCCGGTGAGAGATAATACTGTTTCCTGTTACTGTCTGTCTCCGACAGATTAAAGGAGGAGGGGGGACTGACCTCGACTCGGCCATCATGGCGGAGGCTTGGTAGAGCAGCTGGGTCTGGTGGTCTGTGTTGAACGCTCGTGCGTAAGCTACATTGTCTAGAACGTCACCTCCCACCAACCCATATCTAAAAGACAGTCGTCATGCTGCTTAGAGAAAGACATTTCTCATCTTGCCGAAAGGGAAACATATCCACACTTGCCTTTCAGCTACAGCCAGGAGTCTCTCCGGTCTAAAAGTTCCTTCAGTATCTATGTACATGGCTTTACCCTCTCCACCTCCCTGATCAATCGCAAGCTGTGGAGAGAGAATGGAAATATCGACCACATGCAACAACAAGTCAGTCAATTTTGAGATACCGGTACTCGCTGACAACTTACCTGACAGGTGACGGCGAGTGTGTGGCACAACTGTGTCTTCCCAGTTCGAAATTCCCCAAACATCTCTGTGATCGAGCCTGTCTCTATCCCACCTGCAGCACATGAGGAGGAAATTGAAGAAAATCGCATATACAAAACAATACAGTACATGGCTCACAGCTCATGGGTCGAGAAAGCATAACACAGACCTTGCAGGAGTTTGTCCAGCTCTTTGGAGCCTGTAGAAATCTGGATGATTTCTGCTCTCCTCTGATGAAACTCGGTTGCTGTGGTGAAACCCATAGGAACAAGTTTCGCCGCCTCTGTCTGCAGAGGAAAAAAATCTGATCGGACAATCACAAACTCAATCAAGTCAATAAAATCTGTCTGATGCATTCTCATCACCATTTGGCTTTCATCTCATGAACATTGGGGTTCACCACAGAGATAAAGTGTTTCCCTAGCCACCTAAATGTCCTCTTAACCATTAACTGCATCATAACATCTCCACTGCTCTGTATTTCCAGTTAAGTTTTCTTACCTTTGATTCCCTACCATTCTTTCAGATACTGTGGTATCACATTTCTTTGACTTGTAAATCAATGGATCAATGAGGTACCCACCAAATTAACACATCGTGAAGTTAGCTGCATTTTCGCTTGCAGTATATTTTTGGATGGATGGACAGATTTTTTATTAACAAATCTGTACTGTTTCCAACTTTGAAAAGTTGGAGACATGAGAGGATCAGCTCGGGCATATCACAGCTGGAGATAACATCATTGTCGTGATGTGTCACATAGCTCACAGTGACATCATGAGTCATTGGAGACACATAGAAGACGATGTTAGTGTCAGTATTGGACAGTCATACTGCAAAATGCCACAGACACATTGAATCCTTACTCAATATTTTACATTAGTGTGTGTTAATATGTCTTGTGAAATCAAACGGGACACTGGCAGAGGATGATGCCAAGGATGAGGATGCTTACTAGAATTTTGTCAGCTTTGGCCTCACTGATTCCCTTGATATTCAGCAGCTCCTTTTTGGGGGCGTAAGCCACCGCCTCGATGGTGTGGAACCCTGCGTCCTCTAGCTTCTTGATGTCACTGGCACTGATTCCACATTGCTGCGTAGACATGACAGCAGAGTTAGACTGAAATTGTTGTGCCGATAACTAAGAGCTAACTGATGGGCACTTACCTCCAGTCTGCACAGAGGCTGGGGCCCGAAGTTTTCCTCCTCCTCCACCTCAGTCTCCACCCGGGCTTCACTTCTCATCGCCATAGTTTATCACCCCGGCGAAGAAACAAAACCTGGCTAATAGCAACAGAACCTAATTGAATTAGCAGCAAAAGGACACTGAATATTATCCGCAGATTGAGGCAGTAACGATGCTAAATTACGTTATTGGAGCTATTGCCGTGTGAGCTTGTGAGATTAACAGCTACTTACCTGAACAGTTGAGAGAGAGTGTTAACTCAGGGCGCGGGCTTCACAGGTTGACCCTTCGCCAATGTATCTTGTCGTTGAATATTTATCGTTATACCCGTGTTCCTGTACCACACCTAGATATCAAAGTGTAAATATAAAATGTACTGAACCACCGACGTGGTAACTTTATCTGCCAAGCTGTGCTCTCGCTTCTCGCTAAGCTAGTTGTTTGATAACCAAAGATCCCGCGCACAGGGTCACGTGTCCAGCGTGATGACGCTCCACATACAGTAACGCCCCTTAAGCGTTTTCTGATTGGACAACTATGACCATGTGACTAAATAGTCGGACGTACACATGGATGATTACAAAAAATTGCTCCGTGACTGATACAGGATTGAAGATAGGTAAGAATGCCGCAGTACCTCGTAGGTCATGTAGATTATATCTTTCAGCTGTTTTTATTAGTCGTTGCTAATGGACACTGAGAACCAATAGCACACTGTTTGATTCAGTGGACTCAATTAAAAGCCAAGAAGTTGTGTCAAAAGAATGTCGATATTTTAGTATACGATTTAAGATGGCCACAGTGAATTTAATCTAGTAACTGTGGTACCTAGAGTCAATGTTAAGGGTACGTAGATAGCTAAAATGCACTGGTCAGAAAATATGTTTCCGTCCGGTTTCGAATCGGGGACCTTTCGCGTGTGAGGCTAACGAGATAACCACTACACTACGCAAACCCATTGAAGTCTTTCGATTTTAAAAATTTCTCGTCTCTCTCTTTGAGTCTTGCAAAATTGTAAGGACTAGTTTATAGTTTCAAAATGTTAAGTCACCAGCAACATCCCTCTGAAATGTATCCCCTTACCCCATCATAAGTCTTAGCGGAGGATTTAATCTAGATAATCGATATTGGTTGGAACAAATTTGTATTGATATTTAGTATTAGTTCTTTCCATTGCGCCATGTCATGCCATAGATCACACAATAATTAAAGACAACCAAACGCGTACGACGCAGCGGTAAAACGGAATGCGAAAGCGTTAAAAGACAAAAACAAAGTGTTTGAGTCAAAAGGTGTTTCCGCCCGGTTTCGAACCGGGGACCTTTCGCGTGTGAGGCGAACGTGATAACCACTACACTACGGAAACTCCTGCTGAATTGAGGAAACTTGATAATTAAATATCTTTGATGATCAAAGTGGTTGTAAACAGTCATGTTTTTTGAACTTTCACGATTGCCTCGCAAACCCTAACGACACCCATTAGATCAGACTAAAACCTTGAAATCACTGCACCACGTCAACTTACAAACAAACAAGAATTAGTAAGTAACCACGGTGTGTCTTGCTTTTGAGGGTTTTCTTTTTATGCAAATGAAAGCACTGAACAGTTTACCCATAAAAGTGTAAAAATTATAACATCAGTAGTCATACAACATGTTATTAACAGCAAAATTGATAGTGCTTTTTCATTCTGTCGCCAAGCCTCAAGGCATAGATCAGTGGAGCTGCATCCAGACACCTCCCGCTCCCGCCTCCCTCCCATCATTGGTCATGGTCAGACTTTCTCGCTGCATGCTTCACAGCCTCTCCGGCGAGCTGTGGGCGCAGCCTCCTCCCAAATTCCTCCCTTCTTCACGCTACATAGATTATCCATGCGCTCAGATACTGTCTCGCTCGTACCTTATCACAGCGTGGCAGGAGTTGTTTTAACGTTGTGAACAGATCAAAGCCACAATCTTAAAATTTGTCGGCATATATTAATATATTCCCCCTCATTGTTATTGATGTTATTTCTTACAAGCCTTCACAGCAGCTCTCTCTGTTGAGAGGGTCACCTGTTTTATTACTCATCGCTTGGCTTGGCCTCGTTGCTCTTTCCTTATGACCTCACTCTCATTTTTCCGAGTTATTTCCTTCAAGATCATAATCTGGCACCCCGAAGCCTGGTCGCGTCCACAGTCGCAGCCACGGGTGCTGACCTTCATCCCGCAGACTGGAATAATCCTTGTGACCAACCGTCTGCTCGCACAATCATCGCAGGCGTAACCCTGCAAATTGCTTTTGCTCTGAAGGAGCTGCTGGGATTATTGTGCCTCGCCGACTCAGTGTGTGAACTCATGTCCGAGCACCTGTTGGCAATTTAAGACGGCACAGCCCTGTCCAGCTCCCCTGTCTGGCAGCGTCTTTTAACTCAGCCTCTCACAAATAAATCAGCTCCAGTGTAGATTCCCACCGCAAAGCTCCTGCTGATTTCTCCACTGACAATTTTCCAGCTAAGAAAGCACAACAGTCCATTTTATCGGAGATCGTATTCTGATAACTTGTTCCCCCCACTGCTATAATGTGGAGCACATTGTTTCACAACGCAATGCCAGTTCTCCTCTTTGCTCTCGGGATCATTGTGTTTGTTCCACCAACAACTGTCTGAGCTCACGCCACCTCTGATCATTTGCATTAGGCGGTAACAACTTTTGACAGATTTTGAAATGTAAAAACAAAGTGGTCAGTAATGAAGTGGAGACAGCACGGCGTACTCCCCGAGCTGCGGCTGTCGTGTGAAGAGAAGAGAAACTGGCGAGCTCCCATCTGTTTTGAAGAAGCGGATCATGAACCACAGAGTTCCCAAAACAGGCGATAGCACACGCTGTAGTGCCAAAAAAAAAAGAAAAGGCGGGGGAGAGAATTCTCTCTGGAGGACAGAAAGTGTTCGCCACCTTCCAGCATGTCTGTGGGAAATCTCCCATGCTCTCTCACACCTCAGTCTCTTAAGTTTGTTATCTTATTGGGAGGTGCTCACGTTCAAGCCAAAGAGTCTAAGCAATGTCTATGTTGGACAAAATATGAGAAATGTGGGCACGCGGGACATTTTCTTGGCAGGCAAAAACAATGCCTTGCTAACTGTCTTCCCGTTGCACCTGGCAGGGAGCATGTGATTTAAAAACAGAGCCGTGTAGCAGATGAGAATCCGGAGTTCTTGGACTCCTTTCACTCAGCTTTGAAGAAAACCATTACACGTAAATGAGAGGCAGACCAGTTCCATGATTTACCTCCTGCTGTGCAAAGTTGGAGGCAGCATCATATCCAGTTTGAATCCGGTAGTTGATCCTCCCTTTCTCTCTTCCTCTTTTCCTTTCTTTCCTTTTTACTCATATTTGTTCCATATTTTTGTACTTTGGAAACTGCTGCCAAAAGCTGGACGTACGTGCTTAACGTCAACTTCTTTGAAATTATATGTACAAATTCATACAGATTGATTTGCGCAATGAGGTCAAGTTTGATGAAACACGATCTGTCAGTATTACTCCCACTAATTTATTTACCAATAAATGGGTGTTCATGGAGCAAAGGATCAAAACACATATGCACAAGTTGCAGGTTGTGTGTCAAAGCCAGGCGAAGCTTGTGTCGCAGGTTGGCCGATGAAGAAGAATCGTAAGAGACAATAGGAGGGTCAGCGAGTGAGAGACAGACAGACAGAGAGAGAGAGAGAGAGAAAGAGAGAGAGGGAGAGTGTGGCGGGGGTGCAGGGTAGGAAGCAGAGACAAGCCCACGGCAGCACACACACCCAAACTTTTACAGACTTGGGTTGTGACTTCCATTTGATGCTTTCTCTCATGTTTGCATTCTTCGTGGCGTTTTCGCGGCTTGAGAGATCACACAGAATGCACGCGGATTTAGCTTCGGGAAAACATACAACCTGAACCTGCGCTCTGCCGCTCTTCTGCAAGGCCGCAGTCTTTCCGTTGATCTCGCAGAATACATTTTGTGGAGCAACCTGGAAACTTTTATGCCACTCAGGTCGTGGGAATCGGGATGTAGTGAAGGATCACTGTGTGGATGGGAGCTATATGAAAATTACAAATTCAGCACTGCACTGAAGGCAGAGGAAAATGTGGGTCCTGTCTTTCATTTGGATTGTGCACTTGGTGAATCTTACGAAAGGCCAGGAAAATGTAAAGCTGCAGCGATTCAGACGTAAGTAGCGCAGCACAGCATGTCAGTAACCATTCCCATGATGACTTTTTCAAATCTGCTACGGTGAAAACCGACCACCATCTCAGTCCAGTATTAGTAAGCACTGAATGGCTACATGTGGAGGCAATAACTGTCTTTTTACAGCTTCCACGGAGCCATATGGTCACGGGTTTCCAATTAGTTTACTCGCTGTCAAGCTGTAAATTTGAAATCTTGGCTCGGTGCACTGGCTCCACTCTTACAAAACCAAAATCACATCACTTAATTCTTGGCTTTGTTGTTTAACATTGTGAATTTTACCTCTGCCATGTGCCCAGTTTCTCGGCCGATGTTCTGCTCCTACAAAACAACACGCACAGACGTCTTCATCCCTCTTTACTTGTAACTCATGACCCAGGTAGCCCCTCTTTGAGCAAACCCTGTCCGGCAGGTTGTACCGTGTGCTCAGTGGTGAACGGCTGTCTGTCCTGTAAGCCGCGCTTCTTCTTCTACCTGGAACTGGATGGGATGAGGCAAAGGGGCGTCTGCCTCCCTTCCTGCCCCCAAGGTCACTATGGCATGCGTTCTCCTCACATCAACACCTGCGCCAGTACGTACACATGAGAAGTAGGATCGCACGGAAACGTGTTTCCAGAAAATCCTCACGCTGACGTTATCATACAGTGAGCTTACGAGCTAGGACACTATCGCGACTTAGCAAATTGTCACGTTTGACGTCCCCCGTCGGCCACATTGTGCTCAGCCTGGGTTCCGTTCTCGTTGGCTTGCAGGGTGCAGGGAGGACTGCGCTTCCTGTTTCAGCGAGAACTTCTGCACACGTTGCCATCCAGGTCACTTCCTCTACCGGGGGAAATGCGAAATCAGCTGCCCAAAGATGCTGACAGCAAACACAGACCTGAGGGAATGCATAGGTGACGAACGTCTGAGCATTTTTCAGTGCTATGTAGTGAGTGTATGTGCATGATTTTTGGACTCATTGTGACTAGAGCTCCCTATCATCGCTGTTATTGTCTTCCCCTGACCTCAGAGTGCCCGACAGGCTGCGAGCAGTGCGTGAGAAGGAACGCGTGTGTGAGATGTCGAGCAGGCCTGTACAATCTTCACGGCCATTGCCATCACACCTGTCCAAGTGGATATGAGTCCGACGCACAGCTTTCCAAGTGCGTACCCCAAGGTGAGACTTACTCCCTTTCGCCCAACACGAGCTGTGCAACACAGCTGTGCTCCCCCAGTGACTCTCTTCACCGTTGACCTTCAGTCTTCAGTCACCCACAAATTGTGAACCGTGGGGCTGCAGACAGTAGGCAAGAGGGATTTTTTCAGATAAGGTGCCTCAGAAAAGCTGGAACAGACCATACAGAGGACACGATCTGCACACTTTAAGTGTGCGATGTTGGATTTTTATTGTGCCTATTGATGGAAGGCAATGAAATTTTTGTCCATCGTTGTAAACTGTACAAATATTAAGTTAATGTGTACTAATCTTAGACAGCGTTGACCTTTCCCAGGATGACAGCAGTGAAACAAACAATGATGTGTCGATATGGATGGAAAATAATGAATCTGAATGTGTAACATCCTTTGTATTGTATGTTATATGATGACTCCTGTGGACTCCTCACAACTAAAATAAAATATGCGTTATTTGAAGAAGTACTTAGTACAGAAATTTGATCCAGCCTGTCAAAATGTCCATCTATCTTCTGGCACAGCTGAATACAGATATTGGGACCAATGTGGAATAAAGAGACGCAATTGATCAAAATCTGTACATATGAATCAATTATGTATTTATATGCACTAATATATAACCTGTGATATAACTAATATATAACCAGCAACTATTACTTGACTTGCAGTATTTTGGCACTGCAGTGTGATGCACAACATCACACTTTCAAATTAAAATAAAGGAACGAACTGTTCAATACCACAATGACGCACGAGTTTGTCGGAGTTGCCCATGTATTCACTTTTGCGTTATGAAACTACCAGTTGTATCGCATTATTACCCTACTGATTGTAACATTTGCATCACCTTGGTCTGCACGTTGGGCTTGTATTTTGCCTTTATTGAGAAAACAGGAAACGCAGCTCACAGCCGGAGATCTACCTGAAGATCTATAGAACATGTAGATTGGCGGCGCATGCGCCGCACGTATATAACCCATCCGGATGCTCTGAAGTCAGTTAGGCTTGGCCGACAGTGAACACAAAAAAAGCGACGTAGTCATTCCTTGACATACCCAGTTTTCTATACAGCCAAATGCAAATGTAGCCTTGTAGACATCTGGATCTCAACGTCTACTACGAAGAATAAGAGAGGTAGTCCGGCAAGGTGAGTATTTATACGCAAAAGTTGAAGTAATTAACTAAGAATCAGATTAGCGACTAAAAATAGCTAACGTGCTAAATACACATATAGGCTGCTAGCTGAGAGGAAGGGAATGAAACATGGCAGACAGCTTGTGAAGTCCCTTTTGACTGACATCGTAACAAACTGTAAAAACAACCTTGTAAAACCCTAGGACACGCATTTGCGCTAGCTTGGGGTTGGCAGCAGGATAGCCATATGTGTAGGCGTGTCAGATAGTTGCTGGGCCTGAGCTCGCCACTTGTAACTCGTCCGAAAATAGAATATGAACAAAACATTAGTAATTTATTTTTCGGTCTAACATGGATGTAATTCAAGGATCAGCGGTCGGGTGTGCAGGGACAATTGTCATAAAGGTATAAAGGGGAACACACACACAGACGCACACACACAAATAGAGAGAGAGAGAGAAAGGGGAGGGGGAGATTAGACATGTGATGTGGATCAAAACAATGAGAGGCTTATTTAGGCAAGTAGATCGGGCATGTGGTGCTGACGTCTAAAACTCCTCTGTTCATCTTTTTATATATATCCATATCTATATCTACATCTATATATATATATCTATATTTATCTCTCTCTCTTTCTCCCCCTCTCTCCTTCTCTCTACATCTACCAACCAAAACAAAGTAATTCTTGTGGTATATGCTAGGACAAAACCCCCTGAAGAAGCATTTTTGGTCATTCACGTTCATCAGCCGTGTGTGTGCGTGTGCGTGCACGCGCGTGCATGCGTGCGTGTTTACACGTTCACATTCATCACCTCTCCCTTTTTTCAGTGTAGACAGTATAGACATAGAGCCGAATGGGTGTACACATGGAACAGACGACACAATGCTTTAGAGATGTGCAAGTCAAAATAGTTTGAATGGTTTGAAAATGCATCACATATTTGACACCTGAAACAGGACATTCTGCAAAACTCGTCAAACTGCTGCTCCCTGTCAGCTCCCCTCAGCCAGCAACCATCTGTCTCATCACACACAGACTCGGTTTTGTTTACATCAGGCCCATGGTAATGTTACATTTATGATCAGAATTTTCCTCTTCTCTGTCCAGCATGGCAGGCTACGGAGACATGAACTGTCCACCAAATCCTTTAGCTACCTCCAAGCTGATAGAGGAAGCCGGAGGTGTGTCGTGCATCCCGGACCCTTCCTCCTCTGGCAGTCCTCCAGAGTGCGCCATCTGCCTGCAGACCTGCGTGCACCCTGTGCGCCTCCCTTGTTGCCACGTCTTCTGTTACCTATGCGTAAAAGGCGCGTCGTGGCACAGCAAGCGTTGTGCCCTGTGCCGCCAGGAAATCCCGGAGGACTTCCTGGAGCGCCCGGTGCTGCTCTCACCTGAGGAACTCAAACTAGCCGCGGCGGGCGTGGGCCGCGGAGGGGGGAGCGGCGATGGGGATCACACGTGGTACTACGAGGGGAGGAACGGCTGGTGGCAGTACGACGAGAGGACCAGCTGCGAGCTGGAGGAGGCCTTCTCCAAGGGCAGGACGAGCACGGAGATGCTGATCGCCGGGTTCCTCTATGTGGCCGACCTGGAGAACATGGTGCAGTATCGACGGAACGAGCACGGCCGCAGGCGCAAGATGAAGAGGGACGCGGTGGGCATCCCCAAGAAAGGCGTGGCGGGGTTGAGGTTGGACCCAGAATCGGTGCCCATCTCCGTCTCTGCGTCTGTCTCACCCGCTGCTGCGGTGCCACGCGTCAGCTCGGCCGATGGAGCATACACGGCGGTTCCATCCCAGCCCGTGAACTTGGGGATTTTGGGGTTGACGCCCCCGGCGCAGCCCCCGTCAGCCCTGGGCGGCCTCCTCGTTCGCAGCCCTCAGCCCCTGCCGCCGCCCCTGACGCTGGAGGAGTCCCTCGCCCAGCTACTGATCAGCGTTCCCGAGGGAGAGGAGACAGAGGCGGACGACGGACTGCCCGACCAGGCGTGTGAGAACGTGTCTGGCAACGGCGAGAGCGAGGACAACAGGCAGCAGGAGTGTGAGAGAGGGAGGCCGCCGCCGTGGAGCGCGCAAAGACTCGGCGGGAGGTCAGCAATGGCGAGGGAGGACCAGAGGGAGGTCAGAACGCCTTTGCGGGGCCCTCGGCTCAGTCTGCGCCCCTGCAGTCCGGACGGACAGTGCACCGTGACTGAAGTCTGACTGTGACCGTTGCGACACACCACAGTCACTAAAACCCCCTTATCAGTAAAGCAAAAAAAAAAAAGGAAGAAACAACCTCAAAAATGGCAGAAAAACAGATATGCATCCCTAAAAGATGGGTTGTCTCTGTTCTACGCCAAGTACACGCCGAGAATACATTTACCAATATTT
>OMPJ01010540.1:0-20000 GCA_900312935.1 Carapus acus
CAACACCCCAAAGACCACCGCGGACACTCAGGTGAGATTCACGTCCTCATGTAAACATCTCCCTGGTTTGCGTCTCGCACACTGAGACACTCCCGCCCACAGATTCCAGCTCCGACCGAAGTAACAACAACACCCCCGTGCAGTGAGGAGCACCAGGGCGAATGAGACGGCGTCACTTCACACCCACAAAGTGACCGCGTGATAAATATGGTGGCAGCAGACGCAGACCTATGAGGCTTTGCTGCTGCCACACGATCAGGAGCGCGGCAGTCTGTTTCTTCAGCATTATAAATAAATAAAGTGTTCAAATTACAGGCTGGAATGGATTTGGGCCCCTGTGATGAAATAAATGAATATTTCAACAATTTTCTTTGTGGCATTGTTAATGCATTCATGTTTTACAATCATCACAGACATGCAGAAATATGGATTTTATCTTGAGTAAAGGCGTAAACAACATAAAGATGCACATTAGTCGGCTCATGCACCATAAATGCCCTCTAAAAAAAATCTTAGTGTGACCTATGACACAAGTGCTGTGTCATTATGAGTTTGTTTGCTGAAAAACCTTTAAGTCTGAAAGTATGCAGATTCCAAAGGCAACAAATAAGGACCTTTATCTCCCCCATCCACCTCCCCACATGGCATAATAATCCAAGGATTTGCTAGAAGAGTGCAAATGTCATTGTGATCACTAAACGATAAAGAATCGGCATTGATTAAACATAAATAAAACTGGAGGCGAGGGCGCTATTAGCATTTATACAAGGAGCTTATCATCACCAACAAGCATCACATGTTCGTCCGAGTGTGAAAATGAGTGTGAACGTTCGCTTGATTGAGGCAGGAGAGGAGAGAGGTGAATGTGTTGCCACATTGGACATTTGGAAAATAAATAAAAAATGACTTAATTCATAAAAAGCCACAGCGTGAATCTCAGTATGTGAAACAACTTGTGACAAATGTCTGACTTCAACCTCCCAGCTTCTGTGTCTCCCTCACACACCGAGTGTGGCGGAATCGCTCAGCTCCTCATCCCTGCGGCGTTGCATATTGCAAAACATCGCACAATAAACGGAAATGTCGTGCCAAAACTCTCCATCCTGCGACAGCGCGGCACCGACACGTGAATGCTGGAGATTAACTTGAACACGGGCCAAAACATTTGCAGCATGGCGCGGGGCTAGACGTGACAAATCTGAAGATCAGTGTCCTTCTGGGCTGTGCAAACACTGTCCAACAAATTCTCACCACCGGCATCAACAGAAATCAAACAGCAGCCAGCAGTCGGCCGGGCGGCTGGCTAATGACTCCACGCACGCTGGATGCATGTCATGGTGTTTGGAGACATGACTTACGTCTAATAACACACTTAGCTGTCCTGTGTTGTGTGTGTCTAAGTCTGATGAGCCCATGAGAAACGTCTGTCACGCTGACCACACGTCGTCTGGCTGGATTGGCGGTGGAGTTACGATGGCTCACATGAGGAGAATTTAAAAAGGGAAATGGCTCAGGGGAGCCCGGAGGCAAACACACACCTGCACAGAAAGACGCCTGACAGAAGGTAATGTGGACGACTTTATCAGGAGCTTCTGAGGCCTGTTTGTATGGATTACCTGTTAGGAAATAAAAAAAGAATAACGCCTGATTAGTGTTCCTTGGTTGTTGATAACAGGACAGAATGAAGCTGCAAGCGGTGCTGGTGTTGTTCTGCTTAATGAAGACAGGCTTTGCTCTGCCGGTAAGTTCCTCATCATCTGCCTGTGGCTTCAGACGGATCGTTGCTCATCGAATTGTTGATTAATTTTTCAATTGTTTGTTTGCTTTTTCCCGCAGGTGCAAATTGGAATTATTGCAAGCAACAGTAACGAGGTGAATATGTGGTTTCCACAAAGGCAAAGATATGAGACTTATGATGCGACTATTTGGTGTCAGGATTACAAAGAAATGGACAAAAATGCATATGGAGATTACCTCAAGTTTTTTCAAACACAACATGTTTGTAATTCATCAAATTTGTTTCTGATTTCAGGTCCTGAGACTAAATGGACTGACTCTCCTTGGACAGCCACAGGTAACATGATGACATATGGACAGAAAATTGGACTGCAAAATAAATTTGACAGGGGAATTCCTGCATGTGGAGACAAAATGTTTGCTGTCATTACATAATTTGAGATAAGTAATGATCCAACATATCTCAATTTTAACTAAGACATGTCACAGCAGAGATACTCAAACACAGATGACGCAGTGTAGAAACTTTGCAGCCAGAAATCAAGTCTCGATCCTGGACGTCCTGAGTCTGCTCCCCAGTCCGTCTTTAGGCCTCCTTTCTTCTCCCGCAGTTGGTGCTGCAGCAGCAGCAGCCTGACGTGCTCCTCACACCCCCCATCCTCAACCTGAACCCTCAAATTCCGGGTCCCTTCGGTCCCCAGGGCCCCCAGCTGATGTTCCCTGCGCAGGGAAACCAGCTCACGCCGGTGCTCCTCCCGAACGGCCAGCAGGAGCAGGGCCGTGCCAACAGGAACTCTCGCTTTGGGCCCCAGCGGGCCCAAAACACCATGCAGGTGAAGAGCAGAGCAGAGGGACGTCCTCTTGATGTTACTGTCAGTTGCACACACTGAATGTTTGTCCTTGATCTCTTCCAGATGTTCTCACAGTTCCAGTACCCGTACGGATTTCCTCAGTTTCCCAGACAGCAGGTGTGTTGCGGTCACATGTTGTTTACGTTGTTTCCCTGCTGCCCTCGGCTATGTTTGATTCTGCTGTCCACAGGGTTTCCCCTATTACGTTCCATCGTATGGATTTCCCCAGCCGAGGAACCCGGTGGTGTTGCAGCCCAACAACGGGCAGGTGGTCACGCAGCAGACCTTTGACATTACCACTCAGAGACCACAGCTCCCCCTGCAGGTAGGAAATGGAAAGGGAACCAATTCAAAATATTAGGAGGAAGAGAAAGAAGATTTACTTCGAGATATAAGGTTTACAGTGGTTGATCTGATGGATATGCAGGAAAGGAGAGATGGCAGAGTGTGTGTGTCTGTGTGTGTGTTAGAGTTTAATGAGGTATACTGCCTTGCCCCAGGACACTTTGACAGTTACCAAGAGGCAAACTGACCCAAAACTAAGACTGAGTGAGCTACTGCAGCATGATCAATATTACCAACTTACTGTTAGTTATAGTTGCTTTAAAATGATGCAAAATTTGACATTGGGATACTTTTGTGTGTTTTGTTTATAATTTTTGGGTTGTGGGCTCCTTACTTAATAACAAACTCAGTATAAAACTCGTCCAAACCACCGGCAGCAGCAGACGCATGACTGTGTCATGATGGGCAAACACACGACTTAGCAGTAATCACACACCTGCCCAGGTTTTGCGGTGACCCTGCTCGTATGGGCACAGTGATGCAATGTCGACTGGCTAACCACACACACCGTCACCGTCTGCCGCAGGACGGGACCAGCTCACACCTGCCCAACTAATTCAGTCTGCCCTGTGTAAGACCTTGAACGTAATTTCTAATTCCCTTTTCAGCAAGCAACCCTGCCAAAGCTGCAAACAGAAAATGTGAGTTCACCTCAGGATTGTACCTTCTTTTATTAAATTGTATTTTGGAAGATGAGAACTTTGCTGGTTAACACAAATGTGGTGTTGTTGCTGTTTGTGTGTGTGTGTGTGTGTGCGTCTGAGACAGACATGGCTTCTGGGAACGCAGAAAGAGACAACTACAACTACTCCTGTTAACCGTGGAGACACTTCTGGACCTGGGGTTGATGATGTATGACCTTTGCGATATTGCTTCATTTTACACACACACAAACACACGAACACACACACGTGCACGCTCAAATGTGCACACACTGGCTACATACCTCATGATCACGAGCATAGATTCACATCAGATTCTGATACTCTGAAATCCCATCTCTCCAGGGCAACCCCAAATTCCCTTTCCTCTTTGAGCCGTAGACTTCAGTTCAAACACGAAAAAAGGTAATTTCTTTTTTCATTTCTTTTTTCATTTCTTTGTATGACATTGCGTGAGCAAAATACGCAGATACATCAAAATGTTGTTTACTGAAATTTTGCTGTGGTGTATTGAAACTGTTTATGTTTCTTTCCTAGGATTGTGCTTTTTATTGCAACACATTTAATAAAGACCTCTCTTAATTCGTTTTCGAGGATTGTTTTTATTCTCTTCTGGCTTTAAAGACACGGTGCAACACAGAATATGAAATGCAAAGAATGAATGAAATAGGAGGTTAAATCAGCTGCTGGTGTCCTTCTGCGAGAGAAAAACAAGAAAATGTCAACATTTCATGAGATAATAAAGTATAAACGTAATGGATACATAGCTGATTTTGCATCTGACCTCACAAAGTCCACGGCTTGACGGCCATTTTATATTATTACTGCTATTACTATTGGTGTTTCATCTGAAAATGAACCAATAATCACATTAACCGCACAGTTCAAACTAAATAGAGGCGCTTAATTAAACAAAGATTAAACTATAATAAATTCGTTTTGCAAAACAACCACAAAATTACTCACAGGCTTCAAAATCCCATATTCAAGGGAGACTTTGTTCTTCAGAGAGGAAAAGAGATAATTGAATCACACTTAACATGCTGTGAACTGTTTCAGATTTTTACACCACAAAGCTGTTGTCAAACATATTACCATGGCTGTTGTGTTGAAGAACAGCTTCAAGTAGGGCTGTAAAGCGTACAAAGGGGACAAATAATGAGCGCAAATGGTCAAAGAATGTGCTTCTATAGCATGTTGACCATTCCAGCCACCTCAACTCTGGGGAAGCCATGATGTCGACCCTGCAAAAGATGAGGTAAAAATTAAAAACGCGCTCAGCTCAAACTGGGGAGGACATCTGGTCTGTTTCTTACCTTTCCGCGAGGAGGCGCTCTGCCACCCTATATGAAGACATGGTCAGTTATGATTTTATCCTCCTTTACTTGAGTTATGACTCAAGTAAAGGAGCATGCGGATGCAAATGTGGATGCAAATGTGATGTAAACAGATGGTGGAGCGCTTTACCTTTGGCAGGAGGAAAACATTCTCCCCCTGCAAAATAAGATCAAGTTACCATTTCCTATCTAGATGGAAACATGTGGCTGATTGGTTGTGATTTGTCTACCTCCTTCAGCGGCGGGCCGGTGACGTTCTGGAGATGCGGGCAGAGCAAATAACACAGCTGTCAGCACCAGCACTGCGCCGTGGCATTCAGATTCAAAACATTTATCCTACCTGAAACGTCACGTTGTCTGCCTGAAACAGAGACATATCACAGCTCAATCTAAATATCTGCTGGAGTCCACCAACCTATTTAGTCATCTTGTCAGATTATATCAGGTGTTCTTGACAGTGAGCTCAGATCTACCTTGTACATAGGGACAAATACTCTGTCGCCCTGAATTGAGGAGAAAAAAAGAAAAAAAAATCACATGAAGTTTTCAATCTGAAAAATGGGAGAGGAGACATCAAAAGGGATTTATTTCTCTGCAGCGTACCACCATATGAGGGAGCAGAGGGTTCCCAAAGAAGACTCCATTAAACAGAGCCTGGTCTCCTCCTCCTGGGCGGTTAGCCGGGAACTGGAGAGAGTTCCACAAAAGAAACACAAACAAAATAGTGATCAAGGTTTCATCTAACAGTAAAAGAAAAAAAACACATTTCAATGGGACCACAACCATTGTGGAACTCAATATTTGGCCCTGTGTGTCACATGGAATAGAGATTGATTTTCCTTTCTTGTGCTTTGCCTTACGTTCTCGATCGTTGCGTTCCGTCTTGGACCCTTCGGACGTCCTCTTCGTCTGCCCGAATGCCTCCCAGAGCCACGGTGAGAGGCCATCGGCACATCGGACAGGTCGCCTATGTCACCCGCCTGTTTGACACATGAACAGGAATGGAACCAATAAAGTTGACTTTGAATCTCTGTCATGTCCCCCCTGCTATGGATATGGATACACCTTGAGGGGCTGATGGTAACATTTACAAGACACAGACCTTGTACATATTGTATGTTCCAAATAAGCAGCCCGCCTGTCTTATCAGAATCCAAATGTTTTGAAATATATACTGTATATATATATTTAATGAGTTTTGCTCTTGATTCATGGTGTTTTCCTGAGTACTCCTAGATTTAATCATACATAAAACAGATTCTTTACGTCACTGTAAGCTGGAGCAGGAAAGAATATGTCAACCTCAAAGCGTGAAACCCAACAGTGTCATGTAATACCAAATACTTGCTAAATAGGTGGTGTTGCCATTTAATGAAAACACCCTGATGAATCACTGATACGTTAATACCTGTCTGGAGCGGCGGTGTGGCGTTGGCGTGGCTTTGCACGGCCGACTGTCTCCTCTAGCTCCTGCCTCTGCGGGGTGTTGGACATCCTTGTGTCCCGTGTCTCTTTGTGTAGACGCTGAATGCGAGTTGATGCCTTGCTGAAGAATACACATCTTGACATTAGTTTGACCAGGTGACAATAGACAACTACCAAAAGACATAAACGTTTTATCTGACAGACTTTTACACACAATATTCCTTTGCTAACATCTTCATAGTCAAGAATACTCACACAAGCAGCCACTGCTGCCAAGAGGAAGACAGCGATGCAGAGGTGTCTCATGTCTACTGATAAGACAGACTTCAAAATAAATGTGGATTTGTGCTGTGAATGAATCAAATCAACGTGCCACTCGCCTTCTCAACGCCAGTGTATGTGCAACCCAGCAGCCCATGCATTCATACTTATAGGAGACATTTGACACGGAAACACACACACACGCATGCACACACACATGTACACACACACACACACACACACACACACAAAACATTTGGCTTTCAAAACAACACGTGTGAAGCAATGAGATGATTACTTCACAAAGCCGAGGATTGTGATAACAGAACAGCAAAAACATCCATATAGAAGATAGTAATGATCAGACTGCTCATTTTAAATAGTGCATTATTCATATTTTTAGCTTTGTAACCTGCACCAGCCAACAGCTGAGTAAATAGAGGGAACGTTTTGGCGAAAAAACAGGACAGCTCTCTGTTTTGTTAGGGCGTCTGCTGTGAGTTGAGCCGCTAAGTTGCTCAATTTGTAATCTTGAGACCAGTTAATTCCACGTTTGAGAAACATTTCCTACCGGAAAATCTACTATTTGTAGTGATTGGTGGCTTCAGCTGGGAAGATTACATTTTTTTCCCACAGAATATGGATTTGAAAACAAATTGTCAGAGATCTAAAGTCGTATGTAAAGGGATGTACTGTACCTACTTCTGTTTGTTAGTTGTGTGTCAGACGGCCCTGGATGAAGTGGTCATCTGAGATAACCGAGCCACACCTGAACATGTTGAGGTGAAAGATTTCATAATGTGAAGAAACAATTACAAAACAATTCTGTAAGCTAATGAGGTGACATCAGATTCTGCAAGCGTATTTAAGCGAGGCAGGTTTTTCAGAAGGACACAGTCACTTCAGGCAACTAGACAGCCGACTCCACCACTCGTTAATCTGTCCTGACGGTGAGTACATCTGTTTCTCTGATTGCTTAAATTTGTGTTATTTTTGTTCAGCGTTTTGGCCCAAACTTCAGACAATTTCACTAAAGTATTTCTGCTCCTGATTCTGGTTCTGAATCTGCAGGTGTGAACACTGAAAGCCCTTGAAACCATGCTGAAGATCGTCATACTCGCTTGTCTCCTGAGCTTCGCTCTGGCTCGTCCTGTGAGTTGCAATGTTCTTAGCGATGCTCTCGGAGCTCTTCATCCGTTTAGCCGCATGGTGTTTATGTTTTGTGGATTTTCCACAGGCGGAGGAGGGCCTCAAACGCTTTGCACGGTCCAGTTCCGACTCCGACTCTGGCTCTGACTCCAATGAGGTGTGGGCAATCTGTTAACTTTCAATACCACCGGACCACTGGCTCTCCATCCTTGTGTGCCCAGAGAGACACATTCTCCATCTGTCCCATCTCTCAATCTTTACCAGCTCATTGTCTATCGAAACGCTTTGGGATTTCTCACTGTTTCTAAATGTCTCCTCCTTCTTTGTGCCAGGGAATGAACCCTCAACGTGCCTACCTGGAGCTGATTAAGCTCCTGCTCCAACAAGCAGCAGCCGCAGCCGCAGCCACAGCTACGGCCCCGACCACCACTGCCGCCACGACCACCACCGCTGCCACAACTACTGCTGCCACCACCACCACTGCAGCCACCACCGCAGCCCCCGAGTAAAGATGGAGGACTCATCCTCGGTGGCACATCTGTTCAGTCAGAC
The DNA here is from genome assembly GCA_900312935.1 of Carapus acus. NCBI lineage: Eukaryota > Metazoa > Chordata > Actinopteri > Ophidiiformes > Carapidae > Carapus > Carapus acus. The sequence continues at coordinate 8,320 of OMPJ01010540.1, forward strand.
TGTCAGCGAGTGGAAGAATGTGGATCAGAATCGGTTTTGTCAGTTTGATTGCTGTCGAGATTATCATTCTGTTTGACATGAGTGGAAATAAATCAATAAATACAGGAGCATCAAAATGAGAAATGTGAGTGTTTTTCAAGTAGGCCTACTGAAGCGGTGTGATAGGTAGACGGTGTGACAGATACTGTAGCTATTGATCTTAAAATCAAGAGGATGTCAAAGTATTGAGCAAGACGCAGGGCAGCTACTTCTTAAATTCTTCTTAATTGAGAAGAATAGTCGACAGACAAAATAATAATTCAACTCAAAAAGACGGATACTGTGGATAGATAGATAGATAGATAGATAGATAGATAGATAGATAGACAGACAGACAGACAGACAGATGGACAGACAGACAGATACTGTGGATAGATAGATAGATAGATAGATAGATAGATAGATAGATAGATAGATAGATAGATACTGTAGATAGACAGATAGACAGACAGACAGACAGACAGATAGACAGACAGACAGACAGACAGACAGACAGACAGACAGACAGACAGACAGATAGATAGATAGATAGATAGATAGATAGATAGATAGATAGATAGATAGATAGATAGACATGGTGCCATTCCCACATCTTTGCCGTCTCTTTCTCAACAGCCCGTGTCTCGGTGTGTATGTTGGTGAGGACTGTGGTCAGACGAAATAACCACATTCATGGTTTCACAACATACTTCACAACATTAATGACAAAAAGAAAAACCAGTGGTCCACATAGATTGCTGATTGGATGATTGAGGGCCACCAGTTTCTTTAAAACCTGCACCTGCTCACTGCATTCCGCAGCCCTCGCAGGTTTCACGCAGATTTTGCCATTTGCAGGTGAGAATTTTAATTGGTTTCTCAGCTCAAGAAACATGTGCTGTTTTAAACTGATTTAACTCACCACATTTTTCTCTCCAAAGGGTTGAAGTGTGAGTCAGCCATGACGCCGTTGGTTTTGATTTTGTGCTTCACAGTGTTGTGTTCATCCCTGCCTGTAAGTCTACTGGACAATAATGGGCGTCGTACATGAGTCACACAGTCACCGTGGCGTTATTCACTCTGCTAATATTGTTGTTTATGATACACTGGGATGTGTTTGATGGAGTTCAAGTGTTTCTCCCTAATGAAGGTCTCAGATCAGAGGATTCGGGTCAAACGCTCTGACGACAGCGATGAGGTCAGTGCTGGGACACGCCGCCGCCATCGTAATTTCAAATAATGAGATGAGTGAGTGCGTGAGTTCCATCTGCATGTCATCGCCTTCTGTCCTTTCCAGAGTCAGAACATGCAGATGCAGATGATAAACATCCCCATCCCGATACCAATTCCACGGCCTTTTTTCATCCCATTTGCCATCCCTCCACCTCCTCCGCCTCCTCCTCCATTTGGATAATGAGGAAGGAGATCGGCAGCCACAACAGCCAACCTGACTCAAGTCCACGATTCATTGCTCACTATTTATTATGTGGACTCATAGTCTGTGGTAACAGAAGTAGAATCGTTCATTAATAAACAAATGAGACATCTGCACGTGCTTTTCTGAATTAATCACCACGGACGTCTGAAAAAATGTTGCTTCATGGGCCGATTGCGGTTTGCTTTGGAATTTTGCATCTGCTTGGCTGATTTTGTAACAGCAGAAGTCAGAATAAGGTGCATTTGTTCAATTTGTGCTTCATCTACTAAGAACAAAAGACAACAAAAGGCACAGGGGCCAAGCACAAGTCTAGCTGGGAGACAGACAGGAATATTTGCACTGTTTTGCTGAATTCTACTTTCAAAGACACACACACAATGGCAGAATTTAAATCAGTGTAACTGAATGGTATCAACCAAAAGAACATTTCCTTCACCACTCACATTAGGGTGGCTCAATGTCATTGTAAATAAAACTGTCATCTCTTGTGAAACCAAAATGAAACAAAATGAAAAAGGAGAGGGAAAAACCTTCGGTATCTCAGCATAACAAGGACGCGATAATGGGCAGCGGTGGAGCACATTAAAATGGAGACACTACAGAAACAGCACTTCAGTTCTGACTGCAAAGGGGATGGAGGACATGGCACACAGTAAAAATTCCAGACGGCAGCGTGAGCGTGTGGAAGTTATTGAGCAAGAAGGAGTTCGCAATCATCACCCAGGTGAATGAGCAGGTATGACAGTTACACAAGTGCAGCACTGCTGACCAATACAACAACCTGCCACTCGGTCCATCGGAAGCTCCTCCTCACCTGAGACTGTGGGGACATATGTCCTCATCCGTTACTTATAAGGAGAAAACATGTCAGACGCTCCCATGTAGGTGCTTATGTGTGATTTGTCGTACACATCAGCACTTTGTGCAAAGGGATGCAACATGTGTCCGACAAAGCTTGAAATCCGTCGGGATTAAGAACAGGATGTGAAGCGAGGAGTCACAACAACAACTTCGGTGTTGGGTAATACCTTCGTGTTAACGCCTATTGGTGTCTACGCCATGGAATCCACCACATCACAGAGGAAGGCACACACCTTAAACGTCCCACAGCCTGACCGACTCCACGCAAGGTGGACATCTTGCTTAAAACTAGATGCTGCTGCCATTGGGACAGACCTTGGAGCTGTAGGACAGAAGGTGACACCATTTTTGGCTTTTTTTAGAAGTGTTTTATATTTTTGGTATTTACTTTCTGACTAAGGACACTCAACAGTTCCAGCAAATCAAGGACGTGCGTTTTAGAAAAGAGAAAAGATGAGGTACAAGATGAAATTTGTCCTCCTGCTCATGTTCTTGGTCTCCTGCCCTGCGCATGTAAGTACTTCACTCAGACTGCCATTATAAGTCCATCTTTCATATTTCAAGGCAAAACATTTCTTTGTATCAGGATTGCCACAGCTACGAGTCGGACAGCAGTCAATCTGACGAATCTGACAGTGATGAGGTGGGAACCAAACACCAGACAATCCTCAGCGGAGAGTAAATGTTGGCATTTTCTGTTTTTTAACATTCCCCCCTTGTTTCATAGCAGGGATATGACTTCTCCTGGCTTTTGCCGAAGCTGGTTCCACTGTTTCCCAATCTGTTCCCACGTCCAGCACCACCTCCTGCTCCTGTTCCGCCTCCTGCCCCAAGCACAACAACTGCACCTGCTCCTGCCCCCAGCCAGACCACCACCCTGCCTCCAACCCCAGAGCCAGGCACGACGGATGGCAGAGGAGACAATGACTAACCCGTCCTGGTTTTCAGGGACGTGGAGACCAGAACTTGTCTGTCACTGTGTGTGTGCCACTTCTGCTTCACTGCGACAATGAATGTTGTGATTGTTTGTCTGTGTTACATTTCAGTGTTGTTTCGTCACATTGTTGTTTTCTTTCCGTCTCTTTCAACGGTCTTGAAGTGATGCATTAGGCTCCTCGAAATCTCACAATGCCGCTCTGAGTCAGGCTCTAATTAGGATTTTCTCCCTGACGGCTGTGTGCCATGAAGGCGCAGCGCGGGACTCTGACGGCGTGCCTGCGTAATATCCCCATCGCGCGCCTGGATCCAAGGATCAGCGCAGCTTAAGGAAGAGATAGCGATTCATCCCGTAATGCCATGTCATGCCACACACATTCATAATGACTCAGTCGCCAGGCTCATGTTCAGAGTCAGAGTAGTGTTTGGGCTCAGCTGTGTATGCAAAGAGACACGTTGGTGAAAACATTTTTAGAGCACTGTCTTGTGTGTCAAAGGCTTGGAGATACGCAATTGTAGGTCTCAATGGGGGCTTTTGTTCGATGTTTGCTCTTGTTGAAATAAACTTGTCTGACGTGACTTGTCTGCTCCGTTTCAGTTAGCGGCATTAACCAACACCACCTTTGTCTATTCTTTTAAATTGTGTTTGGCATTGTTTTAGAATTTGGAAGTGGCGATGTGACTATTCTGGCGTTTGCCCGTTGACCTGAGCAAAAGATGAGACAGAAGCACCATCTGTCCACTAAATACTGAGGGCCAAATTGGAGATCATGTCCCCAGGACATGAAAATGACATCTTGTGCTCTCTGGCTGAACACTGTCCGTGTGGTCACATAATCACAATCAAAAGCTTCGCTTAGAGGAGAAAAATGGATTCACATGGCACAAAAAAAAATTACAAGAACAGAACTTTAATGGCTTAAATGACGTTCCCTGACACCCAAAAGCGATAGCAGAATCTGAATGCGGGAGAAGCACAGATTCATATAAAAAAAAACAACACACCTAGACAAACAACAAATCATTTGCCAACAGAATGCTGGCCTAATATCTATTAATCTGTCATGGAATGGCGGTGCCTTAAATGTAATGTGAGTATTGTTTTATGCTTTCGATGTTGTCACACACCAGAAGGAAAGACGAGGAAAAAACATGGTGAAACTTCACCATGTGTTTGTGGGAAGGGAGGGGGACCCAAATGCAGAAAAGAGTGTACAAAATATTTCACTCCGAGATCATCAACAAAATACACCCTACGAAACACGTAAATAATAAGAAAGTCAGGCAGGGCTCAAAGGCACAGACAAACGGAAAACTAAGACCCAAACACACCCAAGTAAGGGACAACACAACGCCTCAGGAAATGGTTTGTACACCCCCGCATGAATGAGACACCGTAGTGTCACATCATAGTGTGCAAAGCAGTCAAACGAACAGGACAGAGGTTAGGAAGGGTGCAGATTTCAAAATAAAACAGGAAATACACATGAGCCACGGATTATTGCACACCTTAGTAACATTGGCATTGCTTTACCTGTGAGTAAACTCACGTCTGACCCCTAGTGTTAGTTATCAGCAGCAGACAAGTCATCAGCAAGCACAAGGACTTGACCCAATCATATACGTCACATGGACTCTGTGTCAGGAACAGACATGAGACAATTAAATGTTTTCATGTTTAGCAGAAATATTTATAGGAATAAAAACGCATACGTCAAGGAGCGTTTCATAAAATGACATTGTTAAAAACCGTGATGAGGAGCTCTCTCATGTTAACATTTACAAATCACAACAAATGTGTGCTAATAGTGATAGGCCAAGTAACTAAGTCTTATCTTTTTCCTTAGGAATACGTTTGTCTCTATTTTGCTGTTGATTACAGATGTTGTGCGGTAGACTTTAAATTACAGCATGGGGGCAATGACACATCGACCACATTCACTCTTCCAAAGAACAGGAAAACCTCTTGCCAAAGGTTTGAATGTATTGGATCATTTTTCGTAGACATTACAGCACTGTTAATGAAGGAAAATAAGCAGTTTGGAGCAGGTGGGAGCTTTTGCACGGTTTCCAACTGATTGCTTCACTGACAAAAGTACCTGAGTTTATATTTGCGTGTTTATCTTTTGCCTGATTGGTTGTCTCACCTGCTGGGCCGTGCACAAGTCCCCCTCCTCCTGCATGACGGCCCTTTTCATTTAAGTGCCACTGAGCGGAACATTTCAGGCAAGAGTTCGCTGATTCTGGTACTGTGTCGGAGAAACTCGATAAACTATTGAAAATGATTCCAACGATTCTTCTGTCATGTCTCGCTTTAACGACCTCTGGAATACCGGTAAGTGGACCAAAGTATTTTGCACCTTTTCTGAGCTCTTCCACTGATATTACTCGTATTTCTCGCATGGATTCAAATTCCAAACCCATCTGCCGTGATTTCTAACATGTCATTACTATTCTGGATGCTTCCTCTGTCTTCAAGGTAAATCCCAGCGAGGCCCCTCGACCACCAGCACAAGTCGGGGCTCTTCCAGCTCAAACACTGCCAACTGCTCAGGCCACAAATCAGATTCTTGAGGTGCAGACGCAGCCTCCAATTTCCTCTAGTCTGCCTCAGTTGCGGCCTGGGGCCACTCAGTTCATGCCTCCCTTGCCGAACTACCCCCGGTCCCCAGAGGCGGGTAATCCCTTTATGATGCCCATCATGCCAAACATTCCTGCATCTCAACCCAACCAGGGAACACAGCAGCTGCCCATGGTAAGAAGCAAGGAGAAAGGGAAGGAGGGGGCAGGTGAGGGTTATTATCAAGAATTATGCCTGTAGGTCTCAGTAAACAAGCCCGTACCCAAAATCAAACATTGTTGATTAATCAATGCCAGTCATCACACCTTTGCCTGGGAAACAACTCTTTATTCTTGCCCTATTTTCAGATTTTGTCTCCCTACGGATACTTGCCGGCGTTCCCTTCCTCACATGGAGAGCAGATGGTGAGTTAAATTACCCGGCAGCGTGTGTGTTCGCGATGAAAAACAAAAGCAGCATTTTTCCTTTTTACCTCGGGGGTTGTCTTCTCTCCACTGCCTAAAATCCTACTGATTTTAATATGCCTTTTTGTGCAGAGAGACTCTGTCAATCTCCCCCTCTGTGCCCCTCATTCTCTCACTCATTTTCCACCGCCAGACAGGAGAAGAATGGAACCCAGCACCCTTCAGCAGCTCCGACGCCTTGTGAAATATTTCCCTGCCAAAGCAAATGACTTCAGCGCGGTTATTGGAAACATATCTGAGCCTCCCTGATGAGGATGTTGTACAAATGATGTGTGCTTTCTTCAGTTCTTCCCCTATAGATTCCCATTGATCTTTGAAGGACCCCAGCCACAGACACCAGGGATTCAATCCCCTGCTCTGGCAGAAACACCTTTAGGAACTGCCCCTCTAGGAAACACACTGACGGAACAGGTAGAATTATTTCCTCAGAGCAAACATGGGGGTATAGATAACTGAATACAATAACATAAAACATGTTTGGGTCCACTTTTTCAGATTAATGTCAATCCTCAGGATCGTCAACTTGTCTTCATGATCCCTCCTATGGTAAATGTCAAAACCAACTACAGCAGCGGAGTAGTACAGAAAGTCTGCTGTATGACCGTTCCTCTCCTCTTGTTGATTTTGTTTTCTTTTTCTCACCAGAACTCTCCACTTGGTGGTCTCAGTTCTGAGGAGTTAGAGGTAAAAGTTAATTTACATTTACATGTACTTGTGTCCCAGGCTGTCAAGATGATGAGATGAACCATCTTCTCTTTCACCCTGCTGCCTCTCCTTCTCTCCCTTACTCTCCAGATGGCGGCCATGCTCGGTCGCCTGGGTGCGTACCTGCCGGACCTGAACGCAAATGTACCGTCTGGAGCCGCGCAGCCCGTGACACCCGTGGGTCAGGCAACGACCAACCTGCCGTCTCCAGGAGGACCCGATGTGTCCAACGCAAACACCGTCCCTGTTGGTTTGGAGGAGGCAGGACCAGAGGGGACGACCGCAACCTCTCCACCCAAAGAACTGTCCACACAAGGACAGTGTCGCTGAGGATGCAGTCAACAGCAAAGAGAATGAAATAATCTGTTTAGTCAATAGTGCCTGTGTTGTCTGATTTTATTATTTTTATTACCTACTGGGTTAACACTTAGAAATTGAAACAAGAACTGAAAGTCAAACCTTCTTGGCGTACAATTCTACTGCAGCATGTTACTTTTTCACACTTTTCCTGTCATTCCTTCTGGCTTTAATAAAATATTCAGTCTCTGATTGTGATTCTGGGTCTCATTCTGATTCACGCTCACCATGAGAGATAAATAACAATATTCCATCTTCACAATACAAACACAGTCTGCTGGAGGTGCAACATCATATCAATATGGCTGTATGTTTTATTGCAGCAAAGAATTAGAAAGAAGCTCTGAGAGCTCAGTGAAGATGCAGAATAATTATGCAATTCAGTACATTTCCTGTTGTTCTACCGGATGCCATGACAGATGCACTGAAGTGTTGAACACATCCTACAATATTTAGAATGAATGCTTTTATTGTCATTGTGCAACATAACAAGAGAATCATGGCACAATGAAATTAAGGAAAAAAGCGCTATTTGAGTCATAAATTTCATTGATCAATTCTAAAAAGTCTTGCTAAATATCTAACTGCAACAACTGTATCATGTGTGTAGAAGAACATCCCCCTTGACGATACATTTTTGTACAATACAAATGGGGCAGTATATGTCAGGTAGTGTGAGGATGAAGAACAACACAAATATATTCAAACACACCATTAATGTTACAATAATAATAATAATAATAATAATAATAATAATAATAATAATAATAATGATAATAAGAGTAATAATAATAATACTAATAATGATAACAATAATAATAATAATAATAATAATAATAATAATAGTTATTATTATTATTATTAGTAGTAGTAGTAGTAGTGGTAGTAGTAGTAGTAGTAGTCGTATTATCATTATTATCATTATTATCATTATTATTATTAGTAGTATTGTTGTTGTTGTTATTATTTTTATTGCAATTCTTATGGTTACAATTATTTTTGCTGTTGTTATTATCGTCATGATCATCATCATCATCATCATAATTATCATTATCATCATTATCTTTATCATATCCGTTTTTGCTGTAGTTTTCAAAGGTTGGAAGTAGCAGGTGCTCATATTTAATACCTTCACAGAATTGTGCCTGCATTTCTTACCAAACTGGTAAAAATAATCCCCAGTTGTTATAACATTAGCTCATATCCTGCTGCTGCAGTGCGTTGATGATGTTGGCGAGTAACAAATGATTATGGTAATCACGAACACAAACTATCTGTGACTATCCGTGCACCACCCAGACCAACAATGTGGTGTGAAATTTCCAGAAGAAAAATTTTAACTGGAAAATGACTTTTTCCCTCACACGTGGAGGGTCAAATTCTTGGTCAGAACACCAATGCAAGTCAGTAATCTGGTAATTCTCGAGGGAGCGGTAAATAAATAGGAGCAGACATCAGCATGTTCATCCACAGCTGCTGTCCACTGTGTCTCTGCTCTCCTGTGGTGCTGGAAAGGTAATGTGCGACTCTTAACTACTAAAAATGCTTATTCGGAAACTGAATAAGATTAGCATGAAATATTCAACCATTTCTATTATGAACTGCAGCAATAAAACAGAACATTATCATATTAAAGAGTAAATAACACCACACACCATGCTCCTTCAGCAGCTTACTTTAAAATGAAAATCCTCCTCATGGCTCTTTGCATCCTTGGATCCACTTTCTGTGCCCCGGTAAGGAGAACTTGTGGATTACAACCAGAAAAGTTCCTTCACAACTTAACTTGTTTAAATAAACCTCTTCTCCAGCAGCGGTACTTGGAGTTTGACCTCCTTCGCTCTCCGACTCTGGTAAGAGTTCTTCACCCGCACACACACGCCTGCAACTAGAATCGTGTTAATCATCCAAAATAATCTCCCTTTTTAATCTTTTTATTCCACACTAACAATTGGTGTACGAGTGTTGGTAATGATCCTGGCAGGCCACGCAGGATTGGAAGACTGCAAATTTCAAAAGTTTGGTGGAAACTTTTGGGTTTTTGTACGTGTTTGTATGATTTCATCTTCATCATAACCCTGCCTGTAACCTCGCAGCTCCTCCCTGCGGATGCGCACCCACAGCCTGTCCAAGGACCTGTGAGTATATCAGGACCTGGAATGTATTAAAAAGAGTCTAATCTATTCAAAAGTTTCAAAAGAATGTAAATCACTCAATCAAGCCTTCAACCTGCAGTATGTGTGTGCCTATGTGTGTGTGTGTGTGTGTTAATTAAAAGGTTCGGGGCTTCATTAGGAGGAGGATTCCCCAGCCAAACGGCATGAGTATGCTGGAGGCGGTGAGCGACAGTTGGTTTCTCTGGCGCTTTCTCTGAGCTCGGCACTTTGGTGTCATCATTTCTGCTCTGCCGTTCCCCTGCAGTTCTATCCGTTTGGATTGGAGCAACCAGATCCATCCGCTCCTCCTGTTCGCGCCGCTCGTGGTCGCCCTGTGGTTGCTCCCGCTGCCCCCGTAAGAACAACCACCAGCTTGAGAGCTATTCAACTTTAATGTCCAACCTGGGAGAGTTGTTGACTTGCGGTGCGGGACTGCCGATCCCGGGCATAAATCGGGCAAATGGGCGTCAGGGCAACAGGTGCAGCAGCGTAATGGGCAGTGTGGCTGTGAAAAGGCTGTCCAGCTCTTTGTGCTGAGCCCGCAAACAGAGACTATTACGCCAAATCACCACAAACACACAGGGGATTGTTTCCGCCTTTTCACAGGAAAACTCTGTTGTTTCAGGCTCAGAAGCCAAGTCATGACGACGACGATGACGATGACTAGAAAAAAAAAAAGTGAGTGGGTGGCTGACGCACATCTGTACACAGGCGGGCACATGTTATGGAAGTTGTTGATAACACTCAGCCAATCAACACACCACATGTCACTGAGTGTTATTGGTTCGGTTATTACTGAAAAAAGCACTCTGGCCAATTTGACAACATTATATACAACAGTATATAAGATATTGTATGTCTTATGTAGGTAGTTACTCAATACATATTGGGTAACTTACTCCACTTTAATGTGAAAATGTGATGATTCTGTTATGTTATGATGTGATGTAACTGTGTTATCTATGATGAAAATGGAGATTCAGTCCACAATAAGATGGCTCACATTGTGACACACTGTGTTATTGTACATGATGATAATCGTTCAGCATCTGTTGTTATTGACAGTAAAGTCGTTGCTATATCGCAGCGCTGGGAGATCAATATCCTTGGATGAATTTGTTATTGTGTTTTGAAAGGGTCTATCTAAGTCACAGGTTTTCCTTCAGCTATTTTATATGTGTGTGTGTGAGTGTGTGCATGCGTTCCCACGTGTGTTTGTGCAATCACGCGAGCATCACACTGAGCATCATGTCTCCCTCTTTTCATACCCAGAGCTGTCGGGCTGACGGTATCATCTCCAGGGTCCATCTGTCGCTGCTGCTTGTTTTCCAAATTAAGCTTCTCCCACCAAAGAAACAGTGCCAAGCCTCCCAAAGAAAGCAAGAAAGCAAAGGTGCTAATCTCCATCGCCTGAGCTCCCATCATCCAGATTTTTGAAAAGTGTGTGATGAACGTGGCTGCAATAAACAATCAAAGTGTGTTCACTTGCACTCCTTGGTTCATTTGCTTCATTGTGAGATAAAATGATTTTGACAACAATGTAAAATCATCACAAAATACAACATCAAGTCAAGAACCTCAAATATAAACTGAAACACACATGCATATGGTGCCATTGAGAGAGAAATTATAGAGCTAGGGCCGATTTAAAGCTAAGCTTTTGCCAGGATTACTTTTAGTTGTAGAGCTTGTCATAAAGTCACACACAGCCTCACATATGATGATGATGATGAGGGTCTTGGCCTTTTCTTATTTCAGTATATAATCAGTGGGAACAAAGCTGAGTGTTTCTCTCAGCCCACAAATGCGAGTTTGCATATTTACCCTTAATGACACAAATCAATCAACTCTTCATTAAATTGCTAAGTTTCCGCCCCAGTGAAGCAAAACATCCAATCTGAACCAGTGTCCAAAACTGCAGTTATGCAGCAAAAAAAGTCTGTCTGGATTAGATAGTGCAGAATCAGGAGCAGCAGCGTGAAGGTGTGTGCCCGCTCACACGCTGTAATCAGTCTGCGTCTGCTATTACGCAGAGAGGCGATCTGGCCACTGGTCATTTACTAAAGCTCCAGGCGAGACGCCCGCACCCACTCATTGGGACGTCACCGACTGATGCCGCCATTGGCCCCGAGATCGGTCGGAACCGTATAAAAGCCCACGGGTGC
>OMPJ01010540.1:22500-24010 GCA_900312935.1 Carapus acus
AATTAAAAGATTTTGTTTTCAAGCAAAACTTCTGCAGTCAATCTGTGTTGATTTTGGAACACCGCAATCGAGCTGACGCAGACACGAGCTGCAGACTGCTCAGCGTTTCCTCAGAGCCAGACAGTCAACATTTAGATAATCATTTTAGTATCGCTTTACGATCAGCACAAACATGAGCCTGTAGGGGCTCGTTGGCCACGGCTCAGCCCTGTTTTTGCACGGAGTGACTTTACAGTCAGTCGGTAGTCAGCACGGAGCTACAGCACTGAGACAAACAAACAGTGACGCCGCACTGTTCCTGCCAGGACGACAATAAGACAATCACTCTGAAATGACTGGATTTCTTACTTCATGAAAGTGTCACTCAAGATTTAATGAGGAAAATTTAAATGTATGTATTATCCTGTCAAATGTCAAACGCCACATCTGCGCAGACATACAGCCAAACTAGCAAATGTGGTCTGTGTGTTTTCCATAATGCAAAGATAATAATTAGCCTGAGGGAATGTGTGAGCAGGAGACGTCACGTGCGATGTGCTGAAACACAGACGGCAGTGCAGTGCCGCAATGTGTGCGATCATTACGGCGCCCTGGACGGATTTTAACAGACAGATTGTCCCTCCCTCCTCCCGTACCAAGCCAAGGCCGCCCACCCAACCACCCGCCACAGGCCTGTCTGAGCGACCGCATCTGATGGCATCCAGCAAAAAGGCTGCCGCTGGTTTAATCCTGATCCACCTCGCCTCACGTCCCCTGGGGGACAGAAGACCTGCAACAACACGAGCGAAACGTCAACGCGCTGACAGCAGTAATTAACGCGACGGCGCCGTCGTCCCTGATTCTTCGTGACGGCCTCTGCTTACTCGAAGTTCGACCGCAGAGTTTGGGTCAAACAGTCTGACCTTTATCGCCGCGGCAGAGACACGACCTCCCTGCTTGTCAGCCTCATCTTGCACGGCGGTGATGAAGCACATCAGGAAGGAAGAAGGCTTTATCAAATAATAACGGGTGAGCACCTGTCTGAAGATAAGAAGCCAGAACGGGCCACGCAGGACTTTTTTTTTTCTGTTCCGACTTCTGTGCTCTTGTCCTCTAATTGGTCCTCACTATCTGCCATATTGCAGCCACGATTGTGAATATCTGAGCCGCTAAAAGTCCAATGATGTGATTTTGTGGACAAAACAAACACAGCAGACACATTGCAAAAACTAAACATCCCCTCATAAAGTGTGCATAGGCTGGTCTCTGTCCATATCATTCAATAAAGGGCTCCTGTACATTTTCTCCCGATTTCCCTCACATACTGTCCACGTGCCTAAGATAACTTAAGTGTCTCATTTCAGACCATGTTTATATATGTAGCTGTGTTTATTCTGCCATTTTCTAAATGTGTTTTTTTTTCTCTTTGCTGGTGTTGACATGAGCACTTTTCAGTCAGACTGAGCCTGCGTTACCTCCAGGCCCGGACTTACCCACCCAGTCCTTCAAACCCCTGCACCTCTTCACACAC
>OMPJ01010541.1:0-17203 GCA_900312935.1 Carapus acus
CAACCATGGTCAAGGCAGATGGCTGCCCGCCTGCAGTGTGGTCTGTCAGGGGTTTCTTCCCACCGTCGCCTGGTGCTTGCTAATGGGGGAAAGGTGTTGGGTGTCTGTCTGTAATTTTTATCTTTGAAAGCGCCTTGACTGTTTTTTGGCCTGACAAGTAAAATTGAATTGAATTTTATTGAATATGGACACATACTTTGGGTCCTTGTATGTGAGCGTGTGGCTGTGTGTTGCCCAAAGATTATGTGCCTGAACATGTGATGCTGCTATCTAGGAGTCACATCCAGGCTTGGATGCTATAGTGGAAGAGCTTTCACTCCTGTGAAGTTCAAATCTAAATGTGGGCACTCGTTTGCACGTAATAATTTCAAGTATAGATCCGATATAGGCTTGTGGCTCCAGCAGGAACACACATTTCAGTGCAACAGCCTTCAAAACTGGGTTAGCCTGGACAGAAAATGACCTTACACCTACGATGTAGTTTTCTCATGGACCACATCTAAATTAACGCCTGATAGTAAAGTGGTGACTAGTAAATTGTATTCTCTTACATCAAGGGCGATTGTGTGATCATATTGCAGCTATGATCATCCATCCCCAGCTGTGCAGTGGAACAAATCATACAAAAGACTGAGCGGCCGTATGTCGACCCTTGAATCCTCTCCTCTCTCTGTCTGCCCCATGAGTGACACTTTTAATGACAGTATATCCACCCCAAAGTCACAGATGTCATGAGTCAGCAAACCAATGTCACAGTGTAAAAGACATGGACTGCAGTAAGGCTGTGTAGGGGCTTGCTTAAAAGCCAGACCCTCTGCAAGGGCATACTGCAGGGCGTAGAAAATGTAAGGTAAGCACGTCAATATTTGCCATGTGTGCATCAGTGCCTTGCCGTGCTGACAGTGAATACTTTTCAACCTGCTGCACCATGAATAGAAGGACAAGTTGATTGCCTCCTTTGTCTACCTTTTGTCATCATTGTAGTGAGTATAAAGCAACTCTGCCGTCTGAGATATGATACTCAATCCAAATTTCATAAAATTTGTTTACTTCAAACCCCCATGCACCAAACCTTTACAAAAGAAGTACAAGAAGATGTGCAACCATGCAGAATTTTCTTCAGATATTCACTGAATGATTATATGATTTTGCATTCATTTCATCAGATGCAAAAACTAGCTGTTATGCCAGTAGTTTGTATGTGTATCTTTCTTCCCTTTGGAGAAAATATTTCGATTAATGTTCTCAAGTACATCGCAGGAATAAAATTTCTAGCACGTGACTTTGTATGGATCTGCGCCACAAAGGATGGTTTCAGGGTGCTTAGAGTGTGCCAGAATGGGATCTAGAACAGATAGAATCCTGACTTCAATGGCAAACCCAAGTGTCCCGGACGCAGATGTCTCAGAAGAGCACTTAATCCCCACGCCGTCATGGGAAAAAAATAATATCATGCCAGCTTTTAGCCATGTTATCTGTGGATCCTTCTGTCAATCCGTGATTGGACCAGTTCGGATTTAACTAGAGGAATCGTCGTGAAATTCATACATAGACACATTCCAGACATAAGCGGTGAGGCAGTGAATTGAGACCCACAGGCAGCAAGAGTATCTGCTTTTCATGCACAGTGCCTGCGATCAACAGAGATTCCTGGTGCTGAGGATGATTGTGGGGTTCTCATAATAATCTCCTCCCATAAACAGCTAGAAAGTGAGGGTCACAGACAACATAGCCACGATAGGCCAAGACCGTTTCATTCTAAATCCAAGTTACTCACTAAATCTCACAGTCATTTTTACATGTCTCAGAAGAACTCCCACTAATGAGAAAAAGGCGTTATGGGAAGGACAAAAAAGGGGGCCGCATTTAAAATGACTGACTCATGTCAAGAACAGCATTATCAGTTCACAGCTTGTGTTTCAGTCAGCAACATCAAAAAAGGTCCCCTGCAGAGTGCATCTAATTGGTGGGATGCGCAATATTTCTGCCCCCACTGCTTGTTTTTGTCCTTTACAGCCATTTAAGAAAATAAAACTATTAGCCATCTGTGTTTCCTCAGTGACTACAGGGAACATTTAACGGTAAAATGCAGTTCCTCCACTCTTTTATGTTAGTCTTTTTTATGCAGTAAGTCAAAGATTTTGAACACACAGGCATATCTTATCTTGATATATTATCAAGATAGTTCAGGACATTAATTGCATTAATGACTGATATATTTTGACAGGTGTAGTTTGTGTGGTTTTGTGTGGCACCTTCCCACTTTGCCCAACAACAAATCACACATTGCAGTGATAAAATTGCCCCATCTTTTACCTTGAAACGCATTAATGCAGCTGCACACACAAACTCAACACGCTCACCTAATTTCGTCTTTGAAGCATTTAACACTCGAATATGGTAACATTTGCCCCAGCTCCCATAATTGGAACAGATGACCTAGCTACATCGTGTAATTGAGAATAAATTGGAAAAGATAGAGGAGGTGACCAGTTGCATCTGGTAAGATGGCACACGCGTCAGAACATTTAATGCATTCAAACAACAGCCCAACAGCACTAAAAGGAAATGAATTGATTCCGGCATAAAAGCTGAAAAAAAAATTGAATGTGTTTACAGTCTGTTCATTTGTTAATTACAAACAGTTGCATGCACACAGCAGCCTCATTATTTCCCACTTCCCCTGTTGGGGTAAACAATCTCATTAAGCTGTTTAAAGGGGGCGTCGAAAAAGTAGAACATGTTCCATTTCGCCTATCTATCTTTATTACTTTATTCTGTCTCTTGATAGAAATGCAGTGCATTTTTTCCTCGGTCTGCCACTCAAACCAGGAAAATGCCATCTTGATTGGCAAACATGTTAAGAAACCACCATGTCTTTGTGCAAGGGTGCTGCTTGTCACTGTCACCTGCAGTGACAAGTGGGATTTGATTTGCCGGTAAAAGCAGGGAGCCACTGAGCAGACAATTTCACATTGTTAAACCTCCTAAGTTGCACAAAGAAAATTCCTTCTTTCCAATTTGCAGTCTCTATTTTAACAACAGCACAAGCAGGGTAGTAGAAGCACACAGACATACACACACACACACACACACGCACACACACACACACACACATGTACACACACAGGGACCTGCAAAAATGTTATCAAAACTCTCCTTAAATAATTTCAAAACACCTATTCCTTCAGAAACCTCCTGAGGCTCCATTCCATAACTTTGACTTTGAGTTGGACAAATTATTCAAAATACTGTCCAGTGCAGGTGTGTGCAACAAGAATTACTACTATTGGCTCTAACAAGTGCAACAAAAGTGTAACAAAAGTGCATAAGCGTCATCAATGACAGTTTTAGTATCCTTTTTTGCTGGGGAAGGTCCAGTTGCCTTGATAACGGGGGCCAGCAAATCCATAAGCAGATCTACATGTTGAGCCTTAGGCATGTTATTGGTGTGTCATGACGCCTTGACAGCACTGATTTACAATCAATAATCAAAGCTTTATTTCAGAACATTAATCCACTGCCCGTGGTGCGTCATTTCCTTGTCATTTGATTGTTTCACTGACAACATTGTTGTTTTGGTCAGCCTTATTTTGTTCAACCAGAGTAGTTAAGCAGTGGAGTTAACCCTTGTCTGATTGATCCTTAATAAAATCCAATGGTGACCTAATATAAGAAAATCAGTGCTGTGGCATGTTGGATTCCTTGTCAATTAGAAAATCGAGTGCCACCGGCTGCAGCACACCTAATGACTTCTCATGGCACACTAGTGTGACGACACACTGGTTGGGAAATGCTGAGATAGAAGATAGGTGTGCTGAGAAAACAGCAGAGGAGTGAACACTCGATATTTGCTGGGTTCTCCTGGCCTTCCAGCGATCTTTGCTTGGTTCTTCTGGCCTGCCCTACGCTGAGCTTTTTAGAGCCGCTAATCTTTATTTGACTTTTTTTCATTAACTTTCAATGCCCCGTGACTCAAGTTTTTCTGTTTGCCATCCCAAATCAGTGGGAAGGCAGATGGTTTCCCTGGCTATGTGTGCAAAACATGCGTTGTAACGTGTGTGTTCATGTTTTGTGATAGTATTACCAGAAAAGGTGCAATATCATGTATGCATGGGATATTGTAACAATTTCAAATAATGCATCAACATTATGACAATCAGCACATTCAGTTTTCAGCTTGTTCATTCAGTTGCAGATTAGGAGTCCCCAGTCAGGAACTCTGTATCAGCTGTTGGGGGATGGTTGTATGGAATGTTCATCTGAAGAAAGCTGTTTATTGTTCATTACTGACAGGGGGCATGGGGGGCAGCACTGACATAACATCATCAGTTAAGTGGTTGGCGTGGTATGGAAACTGGTGGCGGTGGTGTGAGGTGGAAAGGGCTGATTTGATGCGTGTTATCATCAGCTGCTGGAGCATTTCATCATGACAAGAGAGTAAGAGCCTCTGGGTAGTGGTCATCTGGACTCATGACAGCTGACTTGTCTACCACCAGCTTGATGGTAAATCCTGGAGGCCAGCAGGGACCATAGCCAGGCTTACTGAGGTGTTGAAAGTTGTTAGGAAGGCAGCCAGCTGCTTGGCATGGCCCCATTACACGCACTCTTGTCCTCTTTGTTGTCATCTTAAAGCATTTCTCCAGTATTTTTAACCCACTAGCTGCTGCCTCTGCCTCAAAATTGCTATCGCTCTTTGTGTTATTGGCAATGATGTTGTGTCAGGGTGGAAGTCTTCACCTTTCCAAGGCGTTTAGCATTGAGTACAGACTGCTTCAAATTCTCAGTTGGTGTTCTGATTCCGGGGTTCTCACTCTTCTCCAGTACTTTGTGACATTTTGGAATATGCTGTGAATATTCTGATTAAAATTCCTCACCTGATTTTGTTGCAGAAAAAGTCCTATGGGACATGTTCATTCATAGCCCTCCTTCCATAGTACTTATCAAGAGAAAAGTGAGCTCTCCTTTCATTAATTTATAAATGAAAATGCAATTGGTTGAAGTGTGGGTTTCATTGACAGTGGCAACTTTTTCTCAACTCATCACTCTGACTTTTAATTAAAAAAACTCCACTTGACTCTAGAGTCCAAATAACAAAAACAAGATGGCGACTGTTTTGGGTCAAAATACATCAATTTGACTGATTCAAACTGTGCATATAGTATGTGGGTGGAGGTGTGTGCATGCTTTTGCAGTTGCAATTTGCCCCCATGCATTACAATTATGTTTGTGTAATGGAAAAAACATCAATATGGACAGATGCTGATAGAATTCCATTTACTGCATCGGCATGGTCCTGTGGGGTTGACTACACACTGAATCATGCATCTTAACAGGGGAGTTTCCCTGAAACATCATCAAGCGCTGCAAAAATTCACCGCATTGAGAGTTCACTTTCAGTCACTCTGGATATATTCACGTTTGCCGTACATGGAGCACAACAACAAAATCAATTTGAAAAATATCTGGTGAAATTTGATGCGACAGCGTTTCATGTGCAACATACATGTGCTGCCCATCTCTTGGGTAATGTAAATAATAAAAGAATATGCTCTGTATGTATATGTCGGTGTTTTATCCATACAATTACAAACAGATGCAGGGCAAAGTAAGTGAGATGGCTTCTGTCATACACGTCATTGAAATTCTACGTGGGTCAGTTGGCAGTGTGGCGATGTTGTTCTGCTGACACAGGTCCTCATTAGAAGCAGCTGCTGATTAAAATAAAACAAGAGTATCTCGTCATCCAGCACGGACTCCTCATCTACCATCTCCCCTTCCTCGTGCTGTCCCTCCCTGTGCAGTTGGTTCAACATCAAAGGGGCAATTTGCATAGAGCGAGGAGGGAATACAGAGTGCCAACCTTGCTTAGTTACTCTGCGCTCTGATGCTGTTTAATGGCTGCTGACTGATGAAAGGAATACCTGCTCACTACCCAAACCTTTTCAGCCAGGCATCCACTTTTCAGCGTGAACAATATCTCAGTGGTCTCGTATACATGTACAATAGAAGTTCATCTTATTATTGTGTAATGACAACATGAGCACGCAATGTGCACGTAACATGGAGGGTTGCTGTGATGGTAATGAAACAATTACCATGAATGTGATCAAAATTATATTTACTAACAGAGATAATATGCAACATAGCAGTGATGTGTGGTCTAGGGAGGAAAGAGACACTATACCTCACCTGTCATCATGGAAAAAAAGGTTACAAAAATGGTCACATTTAGTGGTTTGCTCTATTACTTTTTCATGTAACTTTTAATTTCAAACATAGTTTATTAACCGCTGTCAATCAAATGGTGATGGAATCAGTGCCTAACCAGCCTTGAACCTCACTGTACATTGTTGCAACATAAGAAAATGTTACAGTGACTGATGTTGCAAATATAAACTTGAGGTGTGTTTAGATGGGACAGATTTTAGATACGCATTCATGCATTTATTCAATCACGCGTGCTGAATTGCAGTATAAATCCTGGCATCATTGATGAAATTTGCTGCCAGTGTTTTTATATTATGCTCGCACTCCAGTGTTCTTAAAAGCCTTTGGCTTCGTCTTCGTCATCAATTGCTTATCCGAGTTCAGGTCGCTGGGGCAGCAGCCTTAGCAGATAGGCCCAGACTGTCCTCTGTCAGCCAAGAGATGTAATCTCTCCAGCATGTCCTGGCCCTCAGCTCTTTCTTCCTCAGACCGATCGACTGCACTATTCTCCTCTTTTATTTGAAAGATTTATGTTTTCTGTCCTTATTTTCATGGCTTTTTTTTTACTTTCTAAAGTACAAACATTACAACGGTCCAAATGTTTGTCCACAGCAAGATAATGAAGTTCCAAATGTTGACGATACTGTGAAACATCAAATCATGCACCCCGAAATGGAGCTGAAGGAATCAATGTGATTGTTAAAATATTTTATTGCTAAATAATTTTTTTCACATGATCTCCCCAATCTGAATGGAACACTAAGAGCCTCTGTTGCAGCCAAAACTAGATCTGAGGTTTAATTAGAGATGATCTAAAACACCAGGGTCTGGGACACGCCCAGAGAGAGGAGGAGCTACAGTGCTGACTGCATCACGTACTGCCAACTATTTTTAATCAAATGCAAACAGCAGACATGCACAGCAGAGTCAGTCAGAGATTCTTCAAAAAGTCAAAACTTTATGAAGACTTTTGAGAAATTTTGTAGTACAGCACATTAACACAATCATGTTAGTGCTAGCTGACGATGACTAGGACTCCGCCTGGCTCTGTTCCAAAAATTGCTTTATCTCCTGATTCCGTGAGCATGACCCAGCTGGACACGCACCACACTGCTCAGGTAGCACTGAGTCTGAAATGTCAATTTCAGTTTCTGCAGTTGCTACACTGCAATTAATCACAAATCTATCAGGCACTCAACGCTGCACTCAGACATTTTCACATCAACCCTAGAAATGAGTTAGTAAATCATGGTGGGACTAGGATATTAGATACATTTGTATTTACCTGGATTTAACGCATAAATAAATCATCAAATGTTGTCAAATCATCATTTATGTGATACACAACGCAACCTGTCGACCTGATGATGTGGTACCTGATGGATTGCAGATACCAATGTGACAGCAGAGCCGGAACCTTCGGTTCGACTTAGCCCAGCAGACTGTTGATGGAGTCAGTCAAGAGGACTGAGAGCCCGCTATTTGCTGACTTTTTGGAACAAACACAAGGTCAGGCGTGAAGCGGCCTCAAAGTAAGAGTGCGTGAAAAATTGATGGCTTTCTCCATGGAGATGCGTTCTGTGGCGTGAGGTGTGAGGCTGTATCAAAATATTCATTGTCAGCTTCAATTCAGCCCTGCTACTTAACATCATGCCGAGTGTTTTGCTCTCAGCTTTATAGCGCTGTTGAGAATATTGTGCCATTTTTCACAGTTCATCGGGTGATGATGGTGAGTATAAATTGACAATGACAAAATGGCAGAGATGTTTGGGCTGCCCACGGGTGTGCACATGAATACATGCCAAGGGCAGCAAGTGGTGACTTTCTACACAAATATTTTCACTCGACTGCACTGTCCAGACAAAGTGACAGGGCAAGTAAATGGGGAGCAGGGAGAGAAAGAGGCAGATATTAATTGGAGTGCTGGAGGTGAAAGGTAAGCAATAATTCATCCTTTTTTAAATCAAAACCGTTTCATTAATTTAACCTGCAGACTGCACAGAGTACAACATGTAAATGAAAAAAATCCATCTATGTCTGAATGACTGTCAAATCAGCAGGTAGCATCTCTCAAAACCATCTGTGACAAAGGCAGCACTGACATTACGCTGAGAACTAATTCACTGAGTATTTTCATTAATGAAACCAAAAGGTCATGCAAGACCCTGTGTAAGCATGCGTGACCTGTGAGAGCCTGTTGCAATATATAAAAGCTCTCTAACATACCAAGCTCTGCTTTATATCTGTAACCTTGAGGGTGGGACTCCATTCTCCTGCACTGCTTGGCTGCATATGGTGGCAAGGTTGAGGAGTGTCGTGTCCTGAGTGTGTCTCTTTACCCATGAGTCCTGACTTCACTAAACCACTTTCATGGCGTTATGGTATGACCTCCATGAATTTTTAACTCACCCTATTAGTGAATAATCTAGCCTCTCTGTGCCAGTGTCAGGCCACGGTGACCCCTGGTAAAAGATGAGAAGATCTATATTTCTTCCTGTGCATGCGTGTTCTAACTATGGGAGTGGATATTGTCACGACCTGGCTCATGAGCCGTGACCAGTGGTGGAACAAGTCAGTACCGGGCCAGGGGCAGGGGCACATGACCGGGCCCCCCTCCGCGGTCATCCGTGAGCTGTCGTCGCGGGCGGGGGGGTTGCGGATGCACATCTTTCCGCGGTCGTCTGTGAGTTGTCGACGGGCCAGGGGACTGCTGCCCCCCGTCACACCCTAAGTTCCGCCCCTGGCCATGACAAAAATATGGAGTGGTACAGCGCAACTTGGTAATTTAAAGATTTATTGACATGAAATACCCAAGATAACCATCAACCAAACTAAACCAGGCCGAATCTAAACAAAGAAAAAATGTGGTGCCGTCAGTTGGCTAAGAGGGAATGAGACTGGGCCCTCTAATCCTTTGAAAGTCCGGCCCAATCGGCAAATGAGGTCTGCTGCCCAGCAGGATACACACACACATACACACACACACACACACACACACACACGGGAAACACACCAACCAGGTCCTGCTAGGCCGTCACAATATGTATTTGAGGAGCATAGTTGTGTCTTTGCTGGCCTGATCCTGAATCCTGTGTGCCTTTTGAAATTCTATTCGCTGATACCCTTGACCTCATGTGTATCCCCCCTAGGACCACTCTACAAGAGTTAAACACAAATGGTGGGCGAGGCGATGATGGGACAGGTGTTCAAGTTTTGCACGTGATTGTGTCACAAACACTTCAACATATGACCCTTCCTCCCCTGATGCTGTATCCTGAATAATGCTGCTGACGTGTTGGACGTCGAGAGACTGATTTCTATTCGCTCTCCTGATAGATGCCTCTGCTGCAGTGTGAGGTGTCACGCAGGTTTTCCAGAAGAAGGCAGCGCTCTGATGCCTGTTTCTAAGAGCGGAGCCACGACTCAGGGGACACCACAGTTCAATCAAAATGGGAAGGTTGGTGGTTCAGTCGCGGGAGGGTCCCAAAGGGCCCAATGTCAAAACGTCCTTGAGCAAGACACAGAGGCAACGAGTGCCTTATTGAGCAGCCCAGCTCTCCTGAGATAATGAGGGCAGGTCAAATGCAGGGGAGCAGTTCCCCTCAAGATTAATGAGGTATTTAAAAAAAAAAAAAAAACGTAAATAACAATTAAACGCGCATTTAGCCTCGTTCATGAGCTTTAAAACATCTATCTAACAACATTACACGAACACTTTAAGAGTGCTCTTATTTATCAACCAAATGGAATATTTCAGGTCATCAATTTGTTATATCCCAGATTGGGTGTGTGCTCTGTTAAGACAGACATTGCAGCAGCACATCTTAATAATTAGAGCTCACGAAGGCTCCGGGGAGCTCACACTCAAGGCCAGACTCACACACATGAAAGCATGGCGCACATTTGCGCAGCGCCTCTCGTTGAACATGCACTCGAAATGGCCGTGTAATTAGCATCTGACTTAATAAGGCAACAGCTCATTAAACAATCAGCACCTGGGACTGCCTCGTCTGGGCACATTCTGTGTGAGGATGAGCGTGGACGCAACCCACTTCACTGGCCTGAACTGATCTGCTTCTAAATTGTGTTCTTCTAAAAGTGTTTTTGTTTTCATTTCTGGTATCCATCTAAGCGAGATGCACGGCGTACGCCAAACAAGTACACCAAAAAAGCAGAGGGCTGTTTGGGAAAATGTCATGCAATACAGCTTTAACAGAGACAGGGATTACTGTACATACAGTATCAACGCTGGGAAGTAACACACAACCACACAGGCACACAATTCTACACACATTACAAAGTTCTTTCCTGTCAGTCTTCAAAGTCCTATTAATGGTGATTAATGAGTCAATAATAGTCAAATTAAGTTAGGCTAATTAAGATTAAATTAGAATATGGAAAACTATTGTTGAGCATAGTTCCACTGCTACCGTCAAAGTTATCACCCAAGTAAGGGGCTCGGCAGGAATGCATTAAAAGGTTTGGCACAGGGGAAAAAACTGCAATAAAGTTTTCAATTACACTTATCTTTTAATTCAATTTCAATTTCATACTAATAATTCTGCGTTTTAATTTAAACCTTAGAGGTCTGCCCGCATTTAACACAAAGCTGCTCCATCCATATGAGCATGTATCTCCTGATCGAATATTAACTGGATGGGCTCACTATCTCACACGTGACGACCGAGGTAATATTCATTTGTAGACGGTATCTTTTGTAATTAAGTTAGTCGTTATCAATTGGCCTTGGAGAAAACAGTCATGAGCCATTTTTAGGGTGTACAATTTAGCACCAGGGTGTTTGTTGTATTTAAAGGAAATCTGTATTCTACTGTGTCACCTGAGGCTGGAATCTGAGAAGACTAATTGTGGACAAGGGGTCGACATGTGGAATTTCCCAGGACACTTGGTGATTTGTGAGCTGATTAGTGTTGATCCTAGATTTCACATATTTGGTATTGATGTGAGATGATAAAATGGAAATCAGCTGAGAGGGGCCATTCAAAGGGAGGGGATTAAGAGCATTTCAGAGAAAAGAGAAAAAGAAGTTTCTTTGAACACTATGACCTTGGTTCTTCAAACGTCTCCTGGTTTAGCGTCATGTGGTAAGAATTAAATGGCTGCATAGCCTCTCTGGCAGTCTCTTTTGTCATTTCTGTTTATAGTATGGATGATCGGCACAGTTCAGCGCATGGTCACGTCGAGACCTTCATTCCTTTTCATTATTCCCTTCTCAAGTTAACCTCTTTCTGTCGGAGATTAGACCAAACCCTAGTTTCCTAAATGAAGACACTGCCTGTGTCAGTAAGTGCCCCTGACGCTGATGGAATCTGCTCGGTATGTGAGAGCTTGTCTTAATGTCTTAATTCATCAGATATTGTGTTACTGTTGATTTAGCAAAAAATGTTAATTACACACTCAAATTAGATTTGGTTCACTCAAACATGGTGAACACCAGCACACACACACACACACACACACACACAAACTCGCACGCAGTGATATCAGCAGGAAAGCAGTAAAGAGATTTGAAAGATACCACCAAGGAAATAAATCAGCTCACTTATTACGGAATTGAAACGTCAGTCCGTACAGAATAAAAGAGGATGGAATAACAGCCTCAGACGCGAGTCTTCACTCCTCCTTTATTTCATTAAGAGGTGCGTGACCTGTTTTGCTGCATGAGCATGAGCTCAGATGAATCCCACAGGTAAACGACAAAGCAAACGTCAGAGTCGCATTAAGAAAAAGGCAGCACCTCAGGGCTATGTGAAACTGTGATGCAGTGACCATTATGGCCGCTCGGGAAGGTGTCGTGGAGAGTTGAGGCTCACATTTGTCACTCTGAATTGGACTAAAATAGGCGAATAAAATTGTAAAGGACACATTAGCATCCTAAACAAGAGGTTCTGAGATATAAACAGTATGCAAGGCACGGGCCTGCCATCACTCCATCCTGCAAAAGCACACCTCCACTGACCTCTGCTGGTCTTCAAGGTCACAGCGTGCCTGCAGACCAAAATAGTGCAGCAGCAATGACGTTCCCCATTCACCACAAGCACCATGAGATGATCTGCATCCATCACCTGCAGGATGCTGGCAAACACGTTGAATAAGCTGCCTGTGTTACGCCACAGCTTGCAGAGCAACCTTTGAAGACAGCAAAATTATTTCTAAATCTGAAAGAACTGAGCAAGTGACCCCTGTTCCTTGATTCACCTGCAAAAGACATCAGGGTGGAGGTGAAAGAACCCAGAAGATGTACTGTAGGTCATCAATGGGTGGAAGTGCAATTTGCTTTCAATGACTGCCATTGTGGTAAACAATCACATGTCACGATTTCAGATCCGATCGAATCAAGTCAACGCTTATAGAGGTTTTATCCACATCCTGCTGTACAGTGTCAGATTTTTTTTAAATGAAAATAGACACTGACTTTCCCCAATGGAGCAAATGATTTCAAGGAATTTGGATATGCAGGGGTGTGTCGCAGAGGCTCTGTGAATCCTGATATCTTGCACTGCATTTTTATTGTCAGCCACTGCTGTGTATTTGCTTTGAGAATAAACCACAATGGCAGAAATACATCCTTTTACATGGCTTACCAGAATGTTTAAATTGGATTGCCTTTCCAGAGAAAAAGTGTTACCCTGGAGATTCTATTTCATTACAATCAGGAAACAATTTCCTTCTGCATGTTTACTAAAATGAACTCAAAGAGGCCAATGATCATTGATCTGCCAGAGCTCTTGCATCCTCTTTGAAATCCATCCTGGCCCATTTAGGCATGGAGAGCCCGTCTGTTGATTTAGTCTCATGCTGTGTGGCAGGTCAGCCAGGGACGACCCATTAAGGTCTCTGGGAGACTTGATTTTCCATAGCACTCAATGGGATCATGATAATAAAGATCAGCTAGCACCTCTAACAGCAGATGTTTGAATCCTAATGGACCATAAATCAAATGAAAATATAAAAATGAATGATTAATGTGTTTTCTAAGATTGATCTAAGAAGGTAATTCTAGAGGTATAATTCTCAGTTTGGCATTCATCAGAGCTCAAGTGATCTGGTCAAGGTCAGGTGATTCCATGGATATACCTTTCAAAGTAGTGGTAGTATCAAAGTTAATGAATCAGCCTTAACATTTCTGCAACTGTGAGTGCACCATAAAACAGAGCCTTGTCACTTTCAGAGGTGATATCATTCTATCCCACCATCATTGTATCAGCCTATCAGGAATGTTTTTTATCTTCATGTTAGAAGCAAATTCCCAACATGTAGATGGTATAAATGGAGAAATTCAAGCTACCTGGTTCAGTACTTTTCACCAACTGCCTCTGAATTCAGGTCAAGGACATTTACCAGATTTTTGCCCATTCAAGTGAGGCACGTTTGTGCATCTTCTATATCGCCACAAATGCTGCAACAGCGAGTCAGTCAATAACTGAAGGTTCAGCATTGCAATTAATTGAGGAACACAGCATCTACAATGGCTCAATCACAGGCAAAATCCCGTTGAGACAAAAGTTTGCTGGTTCTGAAAAGACAGTAGCTGCACATGTAAAAATCTTTGTGGAGCTCCAGAGGTTTAACTTCCTCATACAGATACGGTGATTACTATGGCCCCTCAATATTGGACAGTACCTCCATATCGCCACGGAAACTGACAGCTGTCATCATTTTTGGGAAGTATCTATCCAGGAAATATATCTGCCACAAGGCCACCAGCACACACAGGGCTTTTTGCACATAATAATGTGTGTGGGTGAGGAACTCAAAGCCATGTCCAAAGTGAATGAAATCTGCAGCACATTTGTGTCATACGTCCTTGTCCTTTCATCGTTTCAGGAAGTGTGTCATTTGGTTTTAGATTTCAAAGGAGGCGTATTTCCCACTTTGCTGCCACCATATAAACTGGGTAAAATACAAGAGAAATCCTTCAAGCAGCACATTGGGGAACATTCACTAAATTGAAATATTAAGTGCTGAAAATTCAGTTTTTACATTTCAACACCACCCTGTAATTATGCAAATGAGACAGAAGTAAGAGTGTATGCCATTTATAATGCAACAAGCTGCTGGAAACCTTGAAAGATGAAGAAATGAAATACTGAACTTGAGTGGCGAGAAAAGAGAAAAGGTGATTACAGCTGAGGAGGCCAACAAGGAAATCAGGATCAAATCAGTTAGTATTCTTCCTGAGTCAGCGGAGGCCAAGAAGACGCTCACCTACAATAACAGTGGTAACCGGTGGGGCTGGAATGATGGGGGAATTGTTTTCCTGGTAATCAAAATTATTTCCATTTCCTTAAGGCACTGAGGGAGTGAAATTATGCTTTGTTTTGGACATGCTCCTGTTATGTCTCCATTGTATTTATCAATTTCTGAATGTTCTTCACTAAGATGACTAATGTCTCTCTGATTCTGATCTCAATTAAAATGCAGAAAGCAGAATTCAATTTAAAAAGTGCTTATCATACGAAAGAAGCACATCTGAGATGAATACCACTTTCTCTGCCTCCACAACAAGCAGGAATACCCACATGTACCTGACTCGGGACTTTGAGGTCGTGATTCACAGGTTCAGATCCCTGCTGGAACACAGCACAAGTCTGTTCAAGCCACATGTGTGCGTCTGATCGTCACTCTGTGTTATTCTGAGTTTTTCATGCCACACCTGATAATGCTACATAATTATTCCGACCTCTGCCCGTTTTCTGGATTTTGCCTTTTGCCTTGTGGATTGAAACGTGTTTGTCCTGCAACTTCCATCTGCTCGAGTTCTGAGTCTGACTCCTGTCACCTGACACACACACACACACACACACACACACACACACACACACCATTCCCATGTGTAAAAGCTTTGAAATTAGAAATGCTGATGCAAAGCTTTGTTATCTCATTTTAAATCTTATCTTAAAATTGCAGGTGGACAGAAGAAAGCACATTCATATGTATACTTTCAACCTCTGCATCCACTTGATGACACACACATGCACACACCACCATGTGCAAGAGATTTGAAATGCTAATTGCCTAGTTATACATGTCATTTCAGCCCCCTCAGCCCCGATCTAATGTGCAGAAGTTTTTTCTGCTAAACCCTAATTGACAGCATATGGTCAACCTAGGCTTGCCAAAAACAAACTCACTGATGCAAACCTGCTTCCGCATCACTCTCTGTGCGTCCACACACAGATCTACTTCACATCCATTTGGGAGCTGTTTAAAAGTATGTAGATGATGAATAGGTTGAGCTATGGCCCGTCCATTGGAGCCATCAGCATAACTGAAGAGCGGTGGGTATAGCCAGCATTAAATGGGGTCCAATCTGGTACTCGAGCAGTGCGGTCTGCTCCGTCTGCTGCTGACATCATCCAACGTCGTGAACACTGGGCCACGCTGGGTTCGCTCTGTCCGTCAGAGCACCTCTTGGCATCGACTTTTATGTTTGCCTTTTATATCGGACCACATTGTGAGAATGTATTTCAGCAACATTCTATTGTTGGATCGACTCCATCTAAGGCTGCAGTGCCCCTCCTGTGCCCTGGCTGTGCCCCTTTGTTCCTCCCAGTTTTCCCTTTAATTACCCTAAGTGTTGTCGCAACCGCGGATATATGGACAATTGACCCTCGTCTGTACCTGATATTCAAGATTCAAGAGAGTTTTATTGGTCACATGCTCATTGGATGTGCATTGAAATGAAATGCCATGCTGCATTAATTAACATTTTGTCCGTGTTTGCTGAGCCTTTTCCTGCTTTTTCTGCTCAGTCGGAGACACACAGAATTCTTGTTAATTCTACAAATTCCTCACCTCATACATGGGAAATGTTTGTAAGATCTATTTCAGATCAATTATTCCGTTTTAGAGCCAAAAACATCAAGAAATATTTACTCAACAACAACAGCCACTAATGTACTAGTCAGTACTAGTGGTACTGCAATAAACCAAATACTGTATCGTGATAAGTCTTATCTCTGTCTGAAATTTGTGAATTTTGTTTATGCTATCTAATCATCAGAAACAAATCATTCCACTTTGAAATTGCTCATTTTACTTAACCATAAACTGACAGACTGGAGCCCAATAACCTTGTTTACCTCTCACTTTTTTTAACCCAGCTAATCCAGCTTTGAGATCTGCTTCCTTGTGTTTCCATATGTGTGTGTGTGTGCGCGCGTGTGTGTTTGTGTGTGTGTGTGTGTGTGTGTGTGTGTGTGTGTGTGTGTGTGTGTGTGTGTGTGTGTGTGTGTGTGTGTGTGTGTGTTTGGGCCGGTGTGGTGTGGTGGGGGGTCATTAAATGGTTGCAGCAACAGAGCGAGAAGCCCCTTTGAATTAATATATTGGCATGTGTGTTTCCATGTGAGGCCGAGTGACAACAGGATGAATGAAGCCTGCACGTG
Source organism: Carapus acus (assembly GCA_900312935.1). Lineage (NCBI taxonomy): Eukaryota > Metazoa > Chordata > Actinopteri > Ophidiiformes > Carapidae > Carapus > Carapus acus. Next base: position 16,620 of record OMPJ01010541.1, read on the forward strand.
AAACAGAAGAGAAACGAGGGAGGGAGAGGGAGAAGTAATTCTGGATTGAGCACGGGAAAGACCTCTATTTTTAGAACCATCTCCTCGGAGAGTAAAAGCGAGGTATGAGCTGAATGATTTCAGTTGGGGCGGAGGGGAGGGGCGAGTGAGAAAATAAATAAAGCAGATTTATTTTTAGTACCTCTGCATTCATACATGTATGAACCCATCTATGAATTGTGCTACATCTTCCCCTCAGCAAACCATGTCTCTCTGCTTACTGCTGCTTTACTCTTTTGCAGAAGGGACCCTTAACATGTTAGCATAGTAAAACCCAATCAGCTGTGGCAGATTCGGGACACGTGGAGTCATGTGTGTATGTGTCTGGATGGATGGGTGCATGTGTGTGCGTGCACTTGCAAGCATATACGTCTCTGTGTGTGCCAGTCCACGTGTGTGAGTGTGAGTGTGGTGTGTGTGTGTGTGTGTGTGTGTGTGTGTGCAAAGACAGGCCTGTGACTCCTGTGACGAGCTCATTGCTAAAGCTAAAGGGTCCTGCAGCCAGACGCCCACTCATTGGTATTTTTTTTGTTTTGTTTTGTTTG
>OMPJ01010542.1:0-10941 GCA_900312935.1 Carapus acus
CTTAAAACTTTCCTTTTCGATAAAGCCTATAATTCGACAAAACTATGCGACTAGAAACAGATGACACACTGAGTCCTCCTCTCCCTCTCTTCCTCATCTTCAATCTCCTCTCCCTCTTCGCCTCACTTGCACCCATCCACCCTTTCCTGCATCCTTGTCTGGTAAATGCATGTTACTAACTGGGCTTCTTCCCCAAAGTGTTGTCTTATGCTCTATTATCCCGTAGCTGGCAAGTAGAACACCACCAGTGATGATGGACCTGCGAACATCTGGGTCCTGCTCCTACTACTGCTGTGCATCCCTACACCTGTGTCTGTCTCTCTCTGCCTCTCTACCTCTCTCTCCTTCCCTCTCTCTCCCAACCCGAGCGGTCAGGGCAGTTGACCGCCCACCTGTAGCCTGAGGAGCACTACCTGCTCCATCCTGTAAAGCGCCTTGAGATAACTCCTGTTATGATTTGGCGCTATACAAATTAAATTGTATTGTATTATTGTATTGTGTTGTATCTCTCTCTCTTAAAAGGTTGGATTAACTATTCAGCTGTGACATTTGAATGGCTTTTGGCAATGCTGCTACATATTTAACAAGTATCATACTGCAATAACCTCATTGATATACAGTATGTAGTGTTGCTCATTTTTGAATCCCTTTGTGCGCATGTGCGTGCGTGTGTGCAGGTGTGCCTGTGTGTATGTGAAAAATGGCAGATTGGGGGAAGGCAAAATGTATCAACATACATGTACAGTATAAGGTACTCACGGGTTTAATGTGTCAGTGTTTCAATGTCAGTTTTTATACAGGGAATGACTTTAAGTAAATTAACAGGAAGCAGAAATGTTTTACGAGATCAAGTCAATTAAGATGCTCTCTTAGCAAAGACTTTTTCCTCCCTTTGTCTGCCAAAAGAGCAATGGCAAGACAGTGTTTCACTGGCCAGGAAGTACAGCTTCACATCAAAGGGCAACAAATATATTTTTGCTCGTGCTCCATACCACAAGGTGGGGACCTGATTAGTGAGCTTTAAGATAATACACATAAGACGTCTCTTGTCCATGTGCTTGATTCTCAAACATGAACAAAATGGTGAAAAGGCACCCTCAGAAAAAAAATTTTCTCAATGGTTTTTCTCAGCTCGGTGCCCTTTGCCAGCTAAGCAGTCTCTCAAAGGGGAGACCAGACATAATCAGAAAGATACCAGCCTGGCGAAAGGGGCAGCATAGGAGTTTTTTTGAAAATGAGCAGTTTAAAGAGAAAGACAGTTTGTGCTTGCGGTGATCACATTGTGTTTTGGTGGCTTTGACCTGCACTTCTGTGGCATTGAATGTGGGTTTCGGCTTTCAGAATCCTTTTGATATAATCTCTCAGTGAGCTTCCACAAGGCTGTCTTGATGTGATCGTGCTTTCATTATTTTTCACACATTAGACCAAACAAAATGACATGTACACCCCATCATTATCCACAATTTAATGTACAAGTTTGTCACTTTCTCACTGCAGTGATGAACGCAAATCTAAACTGGAAAGGCAATTTCCACTTACTTAAGAAAGAGAAATATATATAATATGTATGAACATCAAATTCCTATTGACTCAAGTGGAAATCCTCCATCACATGCCTCATACTCCTGTAGACTATTTTGAATGTTACCATGAGTTTATCTGGGAAATGAAATGTAATGACCAAAAAGCAAAAAATGCATCATTTCAAAAGCATATGAACGCTCTGGGTTTGTGTCTGCGTAATTTTGTGTTGCCAAGATGGCAAAAGAGAGGACAGAGGAAAAAGTAAGTGAGTAGGTGAGTGAGTGAGTGAGTGAGTGAGTGAGTGAGTGAGTGAGTGAGTGAGTGAGAGAACGAAAAGGAGACCACTATGTTAATGATGGATGGTACTAACCGGGACACACTGCTATGTTGCAGACTTTGGTTTGAGTCTCTGGATGTCCACACGCCACAACCCAGCTCCCCTTTCCGCACTTCCTGCTCCTGGTCCTGGTGCCTCGCCCGCAGGTCGCGGAGCACAGACTCCATGACGACCACTCCTCCCATAGCCCATGCACTGCAAACACCCATACACACAATGGGGATGAGGAAGGGTGGAGAAGAGGTGGAGCAATGGGACAGGTTGGCAGCATGTAGGCAGCATCCCAACTCAGGGAGGGGAGGATCAGAAAGTGGGGGAGAATTAGAAGAGTAATGAGCTCCTAAAACTTGAATAAACAAATAAAGGATGACTGCAGTCCACTCAGGACAGGATGAGGCAGCAGTTCATGTGTTCATGTTTTCATGCTGAGTTGTGCACTCGAAGACTAGAGAAAAAAACTAAAACTAAAACCCCCAAAAAACAAAACAGAAAAACAAAACTACATTCAAACTAATTTGGTAACAAAAAACAATAGAACCAATTGATGATTTTAATTGTCGGAGCAACTGTAGGAGCAATCTGAGGCGTGAACCTCAGGTTTTAGACACTATATCCTCCTGAGACCTAGCAAATCGTTTTTGTCCTCTGCAGTGGACATGGGTTTTTGGTCCGTATCTCTGAAGTCATACATGTCACCGTGTTGATTCCTATTAGCCCTTACAGATGGCCTCTCAACCATGTGATATGTGTGGAGGAGTCTTGACACAATTTTCTTTGTGGTTCGGGTTACGGTTCCTGAGAGAGAGTATCAGCTCTCTCTTAGGAATATTCCTTGCCCCAAAAACTAAGGTTCAAAAGAGTACAGAGGAAATGCACAACTATAAATGTGTTTATATGTATGTTTAGATCGTTATTTATATTGTTATATCGTTATTCATATCATTATCTATACCAATATTCATACTGTAAATATTTTGTCCTTATATTTCTTCTGAATATAAATCATCACTTGTTTCTTCTTTTTTTCTCCTCACACTACTCCTTTGCACCGCAATTCAGCACTTAAGTTTCATTTCACAATTCATTTGCTGTAATGACAATAAAAGATTCCTGATTTCTTATCTATATGTACGTATTTGCCATAGCACAGTCCCAATGTTCTCTCCAAAGGACATATTGTAAGAAAATACACACAAAATATGTTTTGACATTTTTTTTTGTAGTCATATCTTTTTCACCCATAAGTCTTATGTGGTGTAAAAAGAAAAGAAATTCACAAACTTTTTTTTTTCCCTCTGGGTCTCAGGAGGATATTTGAGTCACAAAGCAAATAACACTCTAGGATCCTGCATTTTGCCACATTGTTTTAACTATCGCAGGGCCCTGAGTTTTCTGGGAGGGTTTTCCTTAAGCCTGTAATTGTGTTCAAGCTCTGTATGCAAAAGTATTGGCTGAACTGAACACTGCCTAGAACAGAAAGAGAGCAAGTTGGGAAAAAAAAACAGCATGCACAACAGAACCTGTTAAGTCTCTCAATTAGTCAGTTAGTCTGCGAGGCAATGCATCCATACCAACATTTTATAGGTGTATAGTGGTGTCTCGTCTTTATCTTCTTCTTTTGGCTACTCCCTTCAAGGATTGCCACAGCAGATCATCCCTCTCGACTGACCTCTGTTCTCCCAATCATCAACTTAAACACCCACTGCTCCAATGTCTTCCTTAACTACAACTACAGTATGTGCCCCCTCTGTGGTCTCACTCTTTTCCCCCTAACTTGTGGCTCCACCTCCAACATCCTTTGTCTATTGTATCCACTATCTCTCTTGACCAAATCTAATGACCAAACCATCTCAATTTTGCCTCCCTGACAAATCACTCCAGCTTTTTTGTATCTCTGACGTGCTAATTTTGATCCCGTCTAACCTGGCTACTCCCAAAAAAAGCCCCAGCATTTGCGCGTGACTACTTTTCCGCGCTCTGCCGTAACTACATTTTCGCTCGGCCGCGACTTGTTCACTGGGGGTAGGGGGTGAGGGTGCACGTGACTTTGTCCGTGGCAAACCTGATTACATCTCGGCCGCGGCACAACAGTTGAAAAAAACGCTATAAGACATACAGTAGTATGAATGAGAATGACTGCTGCTGACTCACATCCTCCTATTCTCAAATGCAAACCTACAGGCTCTTTTCCATCTCTCTCCAATCCTCATCATGTATAGTCTTTGCAGTCTTTATCCTTTTCATAGCTTCCCTCACCTCTGTCTCACTAATTCTTGCACTTCCTGCTCTACGATTGTTCCCTCATCTGTCCTCATTTACCACATCCACTGGGTCCTCGATGCAAGTCTTTATCACACAAATCTATTTTATCTTTCAGGTACAAGTACTTCTCTGATTCTTTCTTGGCCAGCTTTTCATGTAGTGCACGACATCTCGCTTCCTTTGCCTTTGCAAAGATCTCTTGCCTCCTTCAAGTTGCATCTTCTATACAGGATATGATTTACCTTAGTGCCACCTTCACCCACAATTACAAGTCACCCTATGCTCTTACCTCATCTAGAAATATGTGTTTACTACTCACATTTCCTTCCGTTTGCCATCACCTTGATCATCTGTCCCTCTGAGTTCAGTTCTTTAACATAATTTCTACCCAGCACCTCCTTATCCACTCTGTCCTCATCTCCAGCCAGTCCATTGAGGTCTGGTCCAATGACCAATCTCTCTCTTTGGGGACACTCTCTACAATTTTATTCAACTTACTGTTGAAATCCACTTTCTCTTCAGACATGCATCCAAGCTGCAGGGCATACACAATGACAACATTCTACATTACCCTATCTATTCCTCGCTTCAAGCTCATGAGACTGTCCGTGAATCTCCCCCTCCTCCCAAGGGGTTGGTGATGCGTTCCCTCATGATGACTTGTTTTCCATACCTCTTTCCATCTAACAACAGTAGAACAATTTCCATCCCCCTCCAATGTTCCCGGCCTTGGAACCTTTCCATATACAGATGATGCAGGTGTCCAAACTACAATGAAACTGTGAACGGTGGAGAAAGTCCGGCTATTTGGACTAACTCTCAATTCCCATACAAATGCTGAACAAGCGAATTGACAAAAGTAAGGGAGTGTGCAACTTATGCTAGGGCAGAATTTAAGTACACGTAAACACGTAAAGCTTGAGAAACCACTTCAAACACCATGCTGTTGCGCTACAACCCGCAGGCAAAACTGCTGATCTGAAACCGACCCAAACCACACCCACTCGACAAAACCTTTGTCTACAAACTACCGCCAAGCTCTTTTCGTGGTCAAAAGATTGCAGAGTACGTGGACATCTTCATTTAGAAAAGGACTTTTGACCCCACAGTGTCATAGAAATTCAAGGTTTCAAGAAGATGTTTCAGACTCTTGAACCACGTCACGCAATACCAACTCGAAAATACATGCACTGTACTTTTTCATTTTAATGCAGAGATGTCAAGAGTTTTCTTTTTTTTTTTACTCTTGCAACTGTTATGTTGCTGCATGGTAATGTTGGGTCTCTGTGTGTCCATCCCATAGACCTTGACTGTTTACATGCTAAGGAGCACTACGTGCTCCGTTTTGTAAAGCCCCTTGATATAACTTATGTTATGATTCAGCGCTATACAAATTAAATTGACTTGACTTGACCTGATGTTTTATTTTCAGATGTTTTACTGCTCAAAGGTACGGTGAAATTAACACCAAATGTGTTATTATAGCCATGAAAACAAATGATAAAAAACTGCCAACAGGTAATATTTTTATGTGTTACTTTCTACGTTGTATTACATTGAATCTAAAGATTTAAATCAATATACAATACAATACAATACAATTTAATTTGTATAGCGCCAAATCATAACAGGAGTTATCTCAGGAGTTATCTGTATCTATATAGAATCGATGATCCAATCAAATCAAAACCTCAAGAATCAAAATTTTGATCACCTGTACTGTTTTGTGGCGAAGGAGTTTTGGCTGACAGCGGAGAAGTTCTGGATGACAAAACCTGATCCATAGTGTCAAAATCCCAAAATTTATGTTGACTGTCCCTACCGCTGATGGACAAATGCCTGGTGTCGTTGCAGAACTCTGGGGGCCTGTTGGATGTTTGTTTCTGCATGATTATCTGCATGATTATCCTTCCTTTTCCTTTATCCTAAAAGCTTTCTGAAGGTTTCTTCTGAATTTCAGACCCTCATTTTTGAACAAATTGATAATAATCAATTCCAGCTCTCTTTTACTTTTTCGTTTTTTGCTTTTGTCCTTTATTTTGTAATCCACGATTCTGTGTTCCATGTCCTCACAATACTCCACATCAAATGTGCCATCCCTTGGCCAAGGATTTGACAAACCCCTTGTCCGCTTTTCCCATTTTTCTGAAATTCTCTGAATGTGTTTTTCATACCCCAGGTGATTCACACTAACAGGTGCTGTTGGCAATATATTCATTTTTCCTAATTATTGATTACAGTATAAATACTTTCAATGTTTGCACAAAGTTTTATCTGAGAGATAGTGCGCAGCAGAGAAACTGAGACAACTCTAGAAAGGCGGGATGGGGGGGGTGGTGGACTAAATACAAATTAAATGACTCAAGTTACTTCAACCAATCTGGATGAGGGGTGTAAATTGGCTCCTCCCTACACAATGGTCTGCTTCCTGTTCAGCTTCCAGTTAATTTTCAACTACCACAGAAGCCAGCACTACTCACTGCTCAATTTCAATTAGAGATCGAAGGACCGAGAGGTCACACCCTTTTGATCAAATACTTGGTGAAAGAATTTTCTGGAACTCTGAACTGTAGCACACATTCGGACAACAGAGCATTCACACATGTGTTAATTTAGACATAAGTGGACACATACAGTACACTAACACTCTCTCAGTTTGACACAACTTTACTCATTCAGCCGCTCACACAATAAAAAAAAAACACTCTCACACTCTCATACGCTCACTCTCACACAATACCCACACAATATCCACTCTCTCACTCTCACTCTCTCAAGTCAGTTTGTGAAGTCAATTGTCCAGGTCCAACACTCAGACAGTTTTGATTTCAAACAAATTAAACTTTTGTACTTGAACTTTCAAAATATAACTTGGAATTATCTTTTCAGGAGATTTTCCTCCTTCTTGCTCCCATAACAAACTGCAAAACACTTTCTGGATAACAGGAAAGTTGCCCCAGATTCCAAATTGCCGGGCCCAATTACATATCCAAATATTAAATTTTTCCAAAATTTTGTTTAGAGGTCTAACTTATATTTAGGGATGTCCGATATTGGCTTTTTTTGCCGATGTCCGATATGCCGATATTGTCCAACTCTCAATTTCCGATACCGACATCAGCCGATACCGATGTATACCGCCTCGCATGACCGACGCTTTGCAGTCTTTGCAAATCGCAAGTTTAACGTCCAATGGAGACACTTGAAAACTTCAAGACACAGCTTGATGAGGTCATCACCTGTGCGCCGGTAAACGCTTCAGGGCGCATAGGCACTATTTCGGTGAAACGCAAGCATTATTTTATCGGTTATTATCGGTTTTAAAGCCAAAAAAAAATCCGATACCGATATTACATTTTTATGCTAATATCGGGTCGATAATATGGGTGGGCTGATATTATCGGACATCTCTACTTATATTCCTTAAGAATCCTATGGAGCTTTACTAAAATGTATGTATGTGAGTATGTAAGAAGGTTTGCCCTACTTGGAGACTGGAATAACTTCTGGTAGAGGTTTTCTTGAATCAAAGCTTGGTCCTTCTCTCCTTTTCGTGCAACTCAGTAGCGTCTTCCTCTGTCTAGTGAATTTTCTTCACATATGACTTAATAATGGAGCCTTTCAATCTTTGCCAACCAGCGATCGGATGTAACGAAAGCTTTGCCTAGGATATCAGACCCAACATGAGTGAACAATGGCAAAGCTTGGTTTTATCCCTATTCACCCTTCTATCTCATAACTCCAACCTCCGAAACGTCACTCATCACCCACAGTGCTGCTTTTTTCAAAACAACAACTTCAGTCACTGTCTTCAAACACATCTCGTACAACAGTTTTTAGATGTGATTAATAACTGCTGTTCCTGCCAATTTAGGCCCGATTTCAGTTTTGTCAGACTGTAAAGACACAATTTTCAGCACATTCCGAACTCCAGTCTGGGACAGACAAAACAAAGACAACACAATGTCCAGCACCTTGGACTCCAGTCATAAGACTTCAACACAATTGAAACACAATTTCAGCAGGACTTAAAACTCCTACCTGTTTTATGAACTCTACACAACCGCCTCCGATGATGGAGCGCAGCTGATTCACCCTCAACCCTTTGCCATCCTGTTCTTGACGCCAATTATGTTGGAGGTTGATCGAACAGAGGAGACACCAGACTGCAGCACTCAGGAGTTATATTGATGTCAATGCATTCTAACAGCCCTATCATGAACACACCAAAAACCTCTTGTCTCAGACATCCTTTATACTTTCATTTCCCAGTGTATGTGTCTGCGCTGTGTCAGTCTGCGCGTGCGTGTATGTGTACGTGTTGCAACATCCATCGGTATTATTGCAGGAAACTCGGTTTGTTTCACCCTTTCTGTTATTCCGAGAAACACAGGGAGGGGACACTCCTATCTTAGAGACCTCTGCCTCCCCTGTTCCTCTCCCATGTTCAAAGTCAATTAGTCTGGTCAACCTGACCTGAAGGACAGAAAAATAGGAAGTGGTCTGCCCTCCTAAGCAGCCTTAGTGATATTTGTGCCCGTATGAATGCGTGCACAAATGTGCATGTTGTGTACGTCTTTGTGTCATTATTTTCCACCACAGAGACAATAGCTGCTGATGACAAGGGTGCAAAGGTGAAAAGAGGAGTGGAGAAGACAGAGCAGGAAAGGAGACGGGAGTAAACAAGAGGGAAGAATGGGAAGAACATGACTATTGAGGAACTAGTGACTATTGATGAAGTGGTTGCTCACAACTCACACAAGCTTATTTAAGCTTCTTTGTTGACTAATTTCCTACATGTAGTGAAACGATGAGCAGTCTACAATAAGGCATATCATTCATTCAATGAGGACATATGAGCAAGAAAGATAGTGAGAGGACAGTATTCTTGAGATTAATTTGTGATGACTTGGTTCGACAATAGGTGGAATGGTGGTGCAGGTCTAATAGGGATCAAAGAGGACTGAGTGCTGGACAGCCGTCAATTTACCTTCTGAGCTCCAATGACGTGCCCTTGAGCAAGACACCTAAACCTGATACACACAGCTCTGCCATCTCTCAATAAATGTATGTTCCTGAGATATGGTTTGTGCACATGCATGTGTATATTCAGCGTGTGTGAATGGAGCGACATTTGTAATTTCCACAATTAATGAAAGTTTAATTAAGGGTTAATTAAGGAGTATCTTTTTCTTCCCTACAGTCTGTGCACTGTTTCACAGTAACTGCACATAAAACCATATCAAATAATCAGTAAGTAATACTACAGTGTAGTGTGCTCTATAAAACTGAAATCTGGCCCGATGTCCTGATGTTCTAAGGACCTATGATCAAGGTTCTCTGTCTGTCAGTGTGGTTTGCCCATACTCCATGGCTGGCCATTTGTCAGCAAAATTACATGAGCATTTTGTTTTTGGATTCCCTTCATTAAATCAAGTTATTTTCAGCAACAAGGAAATTCCTTTTGATTCCTCATCTGTAGATAGGTGATGAGAACCACGGTACAACTCAAGACGAGAATACTCTTTGTCTCTGATGTGGTTGCAGCTCATCCATTTGATGGCTCCTTCATGAATGTCTGGCAGTCGGGAGACCAGCCCTGCAAGGTCGAGTGTTTGCCACTGTGCATAATACTATCTTGTTCCTCTGATGAAAATAGGAAATTGTCCTGCATCAGTGTATCTATCAAGTGGATGTATGTTAGGTCAGTATCTTGAGTCATAACTTTTGCCATTCTGTTGTTCTCTATTGCGTAGTGTCTGCTCTGCACTAGTCATGAGTGCTTCTGATAATGTTTCACCTTGCACGCTCCCTGTCGTTCCACTTGCTCTGCTCGTTCCTGCTCTGACTTCCTTTCCACCTATTGTACTGTCAAAGTGCTTAACTATGTATTCCTCCAGCTCCTGAATAATTGTTTGATTCTATTCTCTGTCCAAACAACGTCTGCCCAATCAACTTCCAACCGATAAGAACTTCCGCCTGGTTTTTCTCTGCGTGCTGCATAGCAGTCCAGCAGACATTGTTGCCCTGGTACCTCTGCTTTCTTCTCTGCTGCAGTAATTTGGAATCATGTTTTGAATGGTGTTTTGATGCTGGTTTCTTGCAGGAGATTTTGGAGAAGTTGTTCCCCTTGCCTGATTTAAATTAATGACTGTGTTGACTGTCCCTACCAGTAATGGATAGGGACAGCCGCTGTCGTTTCAAAACTCTGGGGGGCCTGTTGGATGTTTGTGTCTGCATGATTATCTGCATGATTATCCTTCAACTCAGCAAAACGTTTCTGAAGGTTTCCTCTGAATTTCAGACCCTCATTTTTGAACAAATTGATAATAAATTCCAGCTCTCGTTTTCGCTTTTGTCCTTTATTTTGTAATCCCTGATTCTGCGTTCTATGTCCTCACAATAGTCCACATCACAATAGTCCACATCAAATGTGCCATCCCTTGGCCACGGACTTGGCAAACCCCTTGGCTCTGCACAGACTGCATAGATCCTCAGATCCTCTTCCTCTATACACCTGTCTGTCCCCTCTGCCCATCTCACCACTATGGGGAGCAGAGCATTCAGCCGCTCTGCTCCCCGTCTCTGGAATTCATTACCACCCCAACTCAGAAACATTGACTCATTCCCCCTCTTTCCTACCTAATGTCAATTGCTGTGTCATTTTATTTTTATTTATATATATATATTTTTATCTGTATTGTTGTTTCTTTTTAATGTGTTTTCAACCTGTTTTAATGCAACTGTTCGGTGTCCTTGAGTGCCAAGAAAGGCGCCTTTAAATAAAATGTATTATTATTATTATTATTATTATTATT
>OMPJ01010543.1:14843-30832 GCA_900312935.1 Carapus acus
AGGTAAACATTTTGAGGCAGCAGAGTCAACTATATCAATACTCATTCAAAAGAGAGTAAGAGTGTAATCGTTTTGTCTCGCTGTCCCCTCAAGCTGAACTCATTCGAGCAGCTGTGCATCAACTACACCAACGAGAAGCTGCAGCAGCTCTTCAACCACACCATGTTCATCCTGGAGCAGGAGGAGTACCAGAGGGAGGGCATTGAGTGGAGCTTCATCGACTTCGGCCTGGACCTGCAGCCCTGCATCGACCTGATCGAGAAGCCGGTGAGACGTTCTCCCGACAACCTGCCCGTCTGCAGACTGAGATGCTGAGACCTGCTCTTGACTGACCTTCTTGCCCATCGTCTCCAGAATGGGCCTCCAGGAATCTTGGCTCTGCTGGATGAAGAGTGCTGGTTCCCCAAAGCCACGGACAAAAGCTTTGTGGACAAGGTGGCCCAGGAACAAGGCAAAAACCCCAAGTTCCAGATGCCCAAGAAGCTGAAGGACGACGCCGACTTCTGCGTCATTCACTACGCCGGGAAGGTCAGTGACGCCACACGTCCACCAGGAGCTCATTCGGAAATTTACGCATTTCCCAAAATATCTCCAACGTGGTTGTGGGGAAAATAAAGAAAAGTAATGGCTGCCTCTCCCGCTTAGGTGGACTACAAAGCAGACGAATGGCTGACGAAAAACATGGACCCACTGAACGAGTGTGTGGCCACGCTGCTCAACCAGTCGACAGATAAATTCACCGCCGACCTGTGGAGGGACAGTGAGTGACGGAACCCTTCATCACTTCGAAAACCTCCATTACATACCACTACTTATTCAGTGCCACTCCTATTATTAGGACTAGACACCAAGATGTGAAGTAGTACTTCTAGGAATACTTCTATTGATAGTAGTGCTAGACACCCAGACATCTGGTCGTACTTCCAGTAGTATCGCTATTTATAGAGGTATTACTTCTAGTACTACAATTATTAGAGGTAGCACACGACACCAAGGCATCTAGTGGTACCTCTAGTATTACTACTCAACATCCAATACTTTTAGTGCTACTTCTACCATTAGCACTTTTAGTGCCACCACTACGAGTAGCAGTTACAGGGGCAGAGGTACTAGGTTGCATGTACAGAAATACTGAACCCTAATGTCAAAGGACTCTGAAGTACCTTTTTAAATGCAGTAATAAAATGAAAGTACCAGACTTCAATGGTAGCAGTTGACTGTCAGGTTGTTGTATCATCATTTTGTACAATCACAACAAATTCTTCCTCTGACCAATGGTTGTAAGGCTTGGACCAGTGTTCTGACCTGTCCCGTCCATGTCCTCGCAGTGGACCGCATCGTCGGCCTGGACCGTGTGGCGGGAATGTCGGACTCCATGCCCGGTCTGAGGACACGCAAGGGGATGTTCCGCACGGTGGGCCAACTGTACAAGGAGCAGCTCGGCAACCTGATGGCCACGCTGCGCAACACCAACCCCAACTTCGTCCGCTGCATCATCCCCAACCACGAGAAGAAGGTAGAGAGGGCGGAGCAAGTGCAATCATCTCACTGTTTTCCACTGTAAAGATGAGCTTATTGGCGGTCATGTGAAGACCGCGAGGAGAAAGGGAACCGCACTTGCCGTTCTGTCTCTGATTAGTTTGTGCGTTTCCATCCTCAGGCCGGGAAACTGGATCCTCAGTTGGTTCTAGACCAGCTGAGGTGTAACGGCGTCCTGGAGGGAATCCGCATCTGCAGACAGGGTTTCCCCAACCGCATCGTCTTCCAGGAATTCAGACAGAGGTGAACTTTGAGTCGAGGTTTTTTTTTACTTGCTTGTTTTTTTTTTTTTATATGGGTAAGGGACTAATTTCTGTTAATTTACTGAGCAGGTACGAGATACTCACTCCCAATGCCATTCCAAAGGGATTCATGGACGGCAAGCAGGCCTGTGTGCTCATGGTAAGGAGGTGTCCAGCTGGCAAAAGAACTGTAGTCCTCCTCCATGTCTCCCAAGTAAGATGAAAACCTCTCGTCCGTCCGTCTCAGATCCAAGCCCTGGAGCTGGACCCCAACCTGTACCGCATCGGCCAGAGCAAAGTGTTCTTCAGAGCTGGCGTCCTGGCCCACCTGGAGGAGGAGAGGGACATGAAGATCACAGATGTCATCATCTCCTTCCAGGCCTACTGCAGAGGATTCTTAGCTCGCAGGTATGTGACGGAACGTTTCTGCTCCTGGATGCGGCGGTTTTATTTGAAACTGATTGCCGCTAATCAGGTCTGTCTGTTCTTGGAATTCAGAGCGTTTGCCAAGAGGCAGCAGCAGCTGATGGCTCTGAGAGTGATCCAGAGGAACTGCGCAGCTTATCTCAAACTCAGGAACTGGCAGTGGTGGCGGCTGTTCACGAAGGTACCCATTAATCCCCCTTAACAAAGTTAAGGTCTCAACCGCCGTGGCGAGAACAGCTGATAGCAGTTTCTCTTAAATGGCTCCACACACGTTCATCAAGTCGTAACCAGACTCTAAAAGATGACAGATGTCACCTAAGCTGAATTTTTATTGTGGGCTGTTGGTTTTTGCGGTTGTTCTCACTGGTAATGTGCCAAACACCGTAACAAATTAAATAGTGTCAATGTCATTAAATATTACACAATGCGCACAGTCATTTTAAAATCATTTCAGCAATAAAATTAAAGTTGGGTATTAAAATTTTACCTCTTACTACTGCTACTACTGTTACTACTGTTGATAGTTAACTAATCATAACTCATAATAAATAAATATCAGTTAATAATAATGATAATGAATAACAATAGGCATTAAAGATAAAACTGCAGTTCATATAATTGATAGTATATTCAAGAATGTGTTATAAAGAATGATCAAATGTATAATGAATATTAATTATAAAAATAATATTGGTTAGTGATGATAAATGCATTCTAATAGCTTTTCATTGTAAAAACATCAGTCATTACTCTTAGATAACAACTGACAATAAATAGTAATGGTCACACTTACAGTATATGTGAGCTTTGTTTAGAGGTTGCAGTATGTGGCCATATTTGTCAGAGTGTGTGGTATTTAAAGTGATATCATCACTGCTTTATGTTACTTGTGATGTCATCGGCTCCACCAAAGGTAATAACCTGAGAAGACTCCCCACTGTCACAAAAACATATTCTGTCATCCTGCTGACGAGCTGGTTTGCCTTCTGCACAGGTGAAGCCCCTACTGCAGGTGTCCCGACAAGAGGAGGAGATGCTGGCCAAGGAAGAGGAGCTGCACAAGGTGAAGGAGAAGCAGCTGCAGGCTGAGGAACGCATCAAGGAGTTTGAGTCCAAGCAGCAACAGGTGAGAGGAGCGTGGTGAGACTGTGGGTCGCCTCCCAGTGGGTGGAGGAGCGGGAAGGTCTGGACGTCGGCGTTTCGCTCACTGCGACTTCTCTCCGGTGGCAGCTGAGTGCCGAGAAGATGGCCCTGCAGGAGCAGCTCCAAGCCGAGACGGAGCTCTGCGCCGAGGCAGAGGAGATGAGGGCCAGGCTGGCCACCAGGAAGCAGGAGCTGGAGGAGATCCTCCACGACCTGGAGTCCCGTCTGGAGGAGGAGGAGGAACGCGTCACGCAGATGCACACGGAGAGGAAGAAGATGCAGCAGAACATCACCGTCAGTCTCATCTAACGACGGTTCATCTCCCTCTGCTGTGGCTTTGTTTTCAAGCGTGAAACCTTTTTGTTTCTCCATCCAGGACCTGGAGCAGCAGCTGGACGAAGAGGAAGCAGCCAGACAGAAAATTCAGATGGAGAAGATGACAATTGACGCCAAGATGAAGAAGATTGAGGAGGACGTCATGGTGCTAGATGACCAGAACAACAAGCTCACGAAGGTCCACCACAAAAAACATCCAAATGTATCCATCACCGTGTGAAGTGCATCGTAAACAAATCGCCTCCACCCTCCTTGTTTGTCCATCACAGGAGAAGAAGCTCCTGGAGGAGAGGATCTCGGAGTTCACCACCAACCTGGCCGAGGAGGAGGAGAAATCCAAAAGTCTGCAGAAGCTGAAGAATAAACATGAGGCCATGATCACAGATTTGGAGGGTGAGTAACCGCAAAAGGGACCATGTTGGATCATCAAGCTCACCAGTGATGGTGTCGCTCCATCTTCTCCGTCTCTCCACCCAGATCGACTCAGGAAAGAGGAGAAGCAGCGTCAGGAGCTGGACAAAAACCGCCGCAAGTTGGAGGGAGACTCCACGGACCTCCATGACCAGATCGCGGACCTGCAGGCCCAGCTGGCCGAGCTCCGGGCGCAGTTCGCCAAGAAGGAGGAGGAGCTTCTGGAGGCCCTGGCCAGGTTTGGACCATGCCGGAGTGTCTGTGGGTGAAAATCTTGTGCACGTGTCCCTCACGCGTGTCCACGTCCTCTCCAGGATTGAGCAGGAAGCCGCAGCCAAGAACACAGCCCAGAAGAAGATCCGGGAGCTGGAGGCTCAGATCTCGGAGCTCCAGGAGGACCTGGAGCTGGAGCGGCAGGCCCGCACAAAGGCCGAGAAGCACCGCAGGGACCTCGGGGAGGAGCTGGAGGCCCTGAAGACGGAGCTGGAGGACACTTTGGACTCCACTGCTGCTCAGCAGGAGCTGAGGTGAAAGATCTGTCATTGGATGTTCTCACCAGTCTGGAAGCTCCTGATCTGACTCGCGAGCCTTTGTCTCACCAGGTCCAAGCGTGAGACGGAGGTCGCTCAGCTCAAGAAGACGCTGGAAGAGGAGGCCAAGCAGCACGAGCAGCAGATGGCGGACACGAGACAGAAGCACAACCAGGCGTTTGACGAGCTGAACGATCAGCTGGAGCAGGCCAAAAGGGTAAACGGAGGCAAAGAACGTCTGAGGGAACATCTCAGGTGAAGGTGACCTCTGACCCGTGGTTCCCCTCAGAACAAAGCCTCGGTGGACAAGGCCAAGCAGGCCCTGGAGAGCGAGTGGAACGAGCTGCAGATCGAGGTGAAGAGCCTCACGCAGGGAAAAGGGGAGTCGGAGCATCGCCGGAAGAAGGCGGAAACTCAGGTCCAGGAGCTGCAGATCAAGTTTGGGGAGAGCGAACGGCACAAGCTGGAGCTGACGGACCAGGTCTCCAAGATGCAGGTACGGAGACGCTCGTTTTCTGAAGTCAGGTGGACTTTGGACGTCCCCCTGTCTGGAAAGATGGAGGACACGTCGGTGAGATGTTTCCTCACAAATATCCTCTGTGTCCAGTCTGAGCTGGACAACGTGAACAGCCTACTGAGCGAAGCCGAGGGCAAGAACATCAAGACCAGCAAGGACTTGTCTTCTGTGGAGTCCCAGCTGCAGGATGCACAGGTACACACACGCGCATGTGATGCTCCCACGGTTTCTTCATCTTAACGTTCTCTGCAGAACCTGACCTGGTTTCATTTGCCCCTCTGACATCCAGGAGCTTCTCCAGGAGGAGACCCGACAGAAGCTCTCCCTCTCCACCCGCCTCAGGCAGATGGAGGAGGAGCACAACAACCTGCGGGAGCTTTTGGAGGAAGAGGAGGAGGCCAAGAAGAACGTGGAGAAGCAGATGGCAGGTCTCCAGGGTCAGGTCAGTCCACAACCAACTCAACCACGACATCAATGGCTCTTCATCGCGCTCAGAGGTCTGACAAGAACCCTCACGCATCTCCAAGCTGGCAGACATGAAGAAGAAGCTGGAGCAGGAGGTGTCTTCGCTGGAGGGGGCGGAGGAGGGCCGCAAGCGCGTCCAGAGGGAGATGGAGGGCGTGATGCAGCAGCTGGAGGAGAAGACGGCCGCCTACGACAAGCTCAACAAGACCAACCACAGGCTGCAGCAGGAGGTGGACGATCTCATGGTGGACCAGGACAGCCTCAGGCAGGTGGTGTCCACTTTGGAACGCAAGCAGAAGAAGTTTGACCAGGTAAGGGCCGTCCGACAGACGCGAGATGATCGTCGGGAGCGCGACTCACCGCTCGCCTCCTCCAGATGTTGGCGGAGGAGAAGACCATCTCCACCCAGTACGCAGAGGAGCGCGACAAGGCCGAGGCCGAAGCTCGGGAGAAGGAGACCAAGGCCCTCACGCTGGCACGCGAGCTGGAGAACATGACTGACCTGAAGGATGAGGTGGACCGCACCAATAAGATGCTCAAAGCAGAGATGGAGGACCTGGTCTCCTCCAAGGACGACGTCGGCAAGAGCGTAAGAGCACACTGGCGCCCTCTTGTGGTGGAATTTCAGAAGTGAAGCTCCACTAAATCACCTCTCCTGCAGGTCCACGAGCTGGAGAGGGCCAAGCGTGGCATGGAGCAGCAGCTGGAGGAGATGAAGACGCAGCTGGAGGAGCTGGAGGACGAGCTGCAGGCCACCGAGGACGCCAAGCTGCGCCTGGAGGTCAACATGCAGGCCATGAAGGCCCAGTTCGAGCGAGACCTTCAGGCCAGAGATGAGCAGGGAGAGGAGAGGAGAAAGCAGCTGGTCAAGCAGGTCCGAGTTCAGCCAGATGTTCTCTCCAGACACCGATCCTCTTGTGAGGTTGGTGGTACGGATTTGGATGGTGAACCAGCCGTCGCTTCTTGCAGGTGCGTGAGATGGAGGTGGAGCTGGAGGACGAGCGCAGACAGCGCACGCTGGCCCTCTCGTCCAAGAAGAAGCTGGAGATGGACCTGGGAGAGCTGGAGACCCAGATCGACTTTGCCAACAAAGGCCGCGACGAGGCCCTCAAGCAGCTGAAGAAGCTGCAGGTCAGACGGCCAAACCCTCTCGTTCGGACCCTCCTCGTCTCCGCGGGGTGGTATTGGTCGGTTTGTGTCCCCAGACTCCAACCAGACCTTCTCCTCTTCTTCCTCCACCTCAGGCCCAGATGAAAGACCAGATGAGGGAGCTGGAGGAGCTGCGTCTGGCCAAGGACGAGGCCATCTGCTGCTCCAAGGAGACGGAGAAGAAGCTGAAGACCATGGAGGCCGACGCGATGCAGTTCCAGGAGGTTGGTGTCCGGTCGGATCCTCTGGACCCCCGCCAGCTCGTTCTCGGGCAGGTTCTTCACCGTGGCGTCTCGTCTGCTTCCTCCAGGATCTCTCCACAGCAGAGAGGGTCAGGAGACAAGTCCTGGCCGAGAGGGACGAGCTCCAGGACGAGATCAACAGTTGCAACTCCAAGAAGTAAAGGAGAAAATGAGCCGTGCATTGGGACACCAAAGGAATACGGCTCTCCCATTTTTTTATTTTTTTCATGTCTTCTCAACTCCTTCCACAGCTCTTTGATGGTGGACGAGAAGAGGAGGCTGGAGGCTCGTATCTTGGAGCTGGAGGAGGAAGTAGAAGAGGAGCAGGTCAACATGGAGATGGTTAATGACCGCCTGAAGAGGACCACGACGCAGGTGAGGTCACTAAGGAGACCTTGGTCGGACCAAGGGGGCGATTCCGGTTCTCCACCAGCTGATCGCGGCTCCCGAGAGCTGAAATCTTCATCTGTTGTCCAGGAGAAGTTCTGGTAGAGGTGTGTGTGTGTGTGTGTCGCACTCAGGCGGAGCAGCTGACCACCGAGGTGGCCACAGAGCGCACCAACTCCCAGAGACTGGAGGGGGCGCGCTGCCAGCTGGACCGCCAGAACAAGGAGCTGAAGCTCAAGCTGCAGGAGCTTGAGGGAACCATCAAGTCCAAGTACAAGTCCTCCATCACCAGCCTGGAGGCCCGGATAGCTCAGCTGGAGGAGCAGCTGGACCTGGAGTCCAAGTGAGCGTCGTGCCTTGGCCCCACCCGCCAAAGCTACGAGACATCGTAGACGAGGCGGTGTTTTCATGGTTTGTTATCTTCTTCTTCATCTTTCAGGGAGCGTCAGCAGTCGTCCAGACTGGCTCGCAGGACGGAGAAGAAGCTAAAGGAGGCGCTGCTGCAGGTGGAGGATGAGAGACGCAACACGGAGCAGTACAAAGACCAGGTGGGATACACACACACACACACACACACACACACACACACACACTACATATGTACTTCTAATGCAGGGGACAGCAACCTGTGGCTCTGGAGCCATATGCGGCTCTTATGCGCCGCCCTAGTGGCTCGCTGGAGCATTTTCAAAAATGTTTGAAAATTGATAAAAATTGGAGAAATATAGATTTTTTTTGTTTTGTTTTAGTGTGGTTTTTCTGTGAGGAAAAAATGTGACACAAATATTCTTAACGTTTACAGTGCTGTAAATGTTAAGAATAAGTATTTGATTCATTAATTCTTCTGTCCAGGCGGATAAGACCAACAACAGGATGCGTCAGCTGAAGCGTCAGCTGGAGGAGGCGGAGGAGGAGGCCACCCGAGCCAACGCCTACCGCAGGAAGCTCCAGAGGGAGCTGGACGACGCCAACGAGGCCACGGACGCCATGAACCGTGAAGTTAGCAGTCTGAAGAGCAGGCTCAGGTAAGGGGGGGGGTTCAGATGGAACCAGTCTGGTCCAGCATCACTGACTGTTACACAGGCGGGAAGCTGGTTTGACATGTGGAAATGGGTAAATAAGTACATATAGACACTCCCCCGCATGTGGGAAGTTAGTTTGACATGTGGAAATGGGTAAATAAATGGATACAGACACTGCCCTACAGGCGGGAAGTTGGTTTGACATGTAAGTAGTAATCTTATATGTACACATAGTTACATAAAAATACTTATTTAGTCTCTCTGCATACAAATTTGTGTAAGTAAATGTCACTTATTGGTTCTTAACTCGTACCATGCTAAGAATCAGTTGCTCTTCTGGCCATTATGTGTCAAAGTGAGTAAAAGCTGCTCGCTCGGCAGAACGGAGGCGTTTGCACAGACCACAAAACCTAATGTGCTCACTTTTGAAGGCGCGGCGACCCTCATTTCAACCTGCGGCACACCATGAATCGCGCGGGCATGGAGAGCGACGAGGAGGAGACGCAGACCGAGACCTCGGAGGCCGGCGGCGAGTGAGCCATAGCCTCGCTTCACCAGCCTCACCTCGGGGGAAACGGCGGCCATGACAAATGCCAAAGGTTTCGTCCTGTACTTGTTTAGCCTTGGATTTCTTTGACACACACTTTGCTTTACTCTCATAACCTCGTTGGCGTCTATATTTGGCCAAACATTTCTCAGTGAGTGTCAGTTTTTTTTCCTTTTTTTCCTTTTTTTTTTTTTTTTATATCCACATTCTTGCCAACTACTTTTCTATTTTTCTCCAGTTCTACTGGAGACAGTATGATAAGATTATTTGGAGGTGTGCTACTCTGCTGGCCAGTCATTTCTGTTTTTGTGCTTCATCTTGTAGCCATTTCTTTGCCAAAAAATGTGGGAAAAGTGGATGTTTTTGCACGTCATCAGGGGCCTTTTGCCGAGGTCGGGAGATGCAGTATTACCTGCCACATACACAACATGCAGTCGATCGTATTTATGAAATCTGACTGCATTTTATTGTTTCACTGTTCTACCTTGAAGATGCACAGTTGCCAAATGATACAAGATGAGATATGGCTGGTGTTGGTGAAGAAATGGCTCAAAGATAAAAAGCAAAATCAGAAGTTAGACTGGACGGCTGCTGAGACCTCTGTGGGTGGCGAGCTTGACCTTTATTTCCTGTTGCTCACTGGTTTTCAGGCTTTGGTGGTGGGTCATCGTAGACTAGCGCTCACTGTACTGTAGCATGCTGTTCTTTGCACACTGGAGCAGGTTTCTGCTAACGTTTTTTAGAGGGATCCAGCGTATTTTTGGGTAAATTATCATCCCACAACAAAGAAAATACATGGTATTGATGCTGATATAAAGACAATTCTGTATTTTATTAGATGCCCTATTACAATAAAATGACTGAGTATATAACTTTGCTGTGTGTGTGACCTCATTTCAACGGCTATAGTATGAACATAAACATTTGTTAGTCCTGTTCGACATGAGTAACAAGCCTAGTCTT
Source organism: Carapus acus (assembly GCA_900312935.1). Taxonomy (NCBI): domain Eukaryota; kingdom Metazoa; phylum Chordata; class Actinopteri; order Ophidiiformes; family Carapidae; genus Carapus; species Carapus acus. Next base: position 24,763 of record OMPJ01010543.1, read on the forward strand.
GTCTACGAGTTACCTGCTGACATCAAGCTTCATGTCCAAGACAGCAACCAAAATCCAATGTTTGATGGAAGTTAGTGGACCATGGCAATGTGCAAGATGTGGAGATTGATGTGTGTGTGTGTGTGTATAAAGCTGACCCAATTTCACCTCAAGGACTTTCACATATCTCTTCATGAAACCCATGGAGAAATTGTGATTGTGCTGAGGACAATTGCCTGGAGTGGCTGAGATCCTGTCGCAGCCCAAGTTATGCGACAGTCTGAGAAATTTGGGTGTCTTCATGACTTTATCTTCCTCTCTGCGTCAAATAATCATCTGAGTCATCATCTGACCGCCTCAGCGTCGCACAAACAAATGGGTGACGTAGATGGCGCAACAGCGACATCTAGCGGCCGTTGGTGGAAACAACGTCTATCCCATGTCGAGAGCAGTGTTTGTAAATTCCAAAACATTTAAATTCAACATTAAGAAAACCGACAAACTCTTGAATAAATCGGTCACCTACCCACTCTTGTGTAGCAGAATAAATAATTCCTGTGTGCTTTTATTCCACTTTTGACGAGTTGGTGCCGACGTCACCAAAAGTTGACAGAGGAGGAATGCGGCACCCTCACAGCAGCAGGAGCAGTAACAGCAGCAGCAGGGAGGGCGGTGTTGGGCTGGGTTTGTTTGTTTTAGCGTCGAAGTTGGAGATAAGATTCGTGTGAAGTCCTTAATTATATTTCCCTGCATCCCCTGCGGGACAACTCGACAGACTTTGTCGCCTGATAGCTTCTGACATTAGCCAATGGGGGCGTGGGGCTAGCAGGCATGCAAAGCGATGCCTGACCTCTGCTAAAGTTACATCGATACTTCGGTGCTGCAGCAGCAACATGACGCTTTTCACGCCGGCCAGAGAGACGCCAGATCCCCGCAGCAGGAGGTCGTAGCGGCCGCTCGACGCCGGTGAGAGCCCAGCACTGCATGCTAATTTAGCCCATTAGCCATGGTGTCAGTGAGGAGTTTAGGGGCGCTAGATGACTTAAGTTCTCCATTACTAAGAGAAAGGCGTGGAGAAGACATATGTAATGCCGCACGGCTCCGTTAAAAAGGTTTAATTTACATCGTCCTGCTGCAGTTGCACAATCTGACTTGTGAGCCCAGGGAAGATGCTATGTCACGGGTTAGCCTGCCGGTGTACTGGGCGACTCGGTTACCGTGTTGTCTGGTAACCTTTGCCTGGTGATGACGCTCATTTTACCGGCGAATATGATTAAAATATGTACTGTAACTAAACTACAACTCCACAGTCCTATTTTTTCCGCATTCATGTACAAGTCCTCGTGTAAAAAAATCGGAGTTGAAACGAGTCTAACCTAATCATGTTCATTTTTAGCGGGCGGGAGTCGATATTTTCTCTTTTTCTAGTAGCTACTAGCTAGTTTTCGTCGAAAAGTTTTGATTTATAAAGAGTTAATGATTTGTTTTTGTTGGTCTTGGTTTTCACTTTGTGGTCAACACCTGTCCAGGCTCGCATGTTTTTGATCCTGTTTTTTTCTGACGGCTGATGTAATTACTTCGTATTTTTTCGTTCCGGTAACTGGGCCATATGTGGAATATTCTCGAACTTTGTTCTATGTGATATGACCGTATTTCCATAGAATAGAGTAAAATGTCAGTTTAAAGTTGCATGGGGTTCATTAGAATCATGAATCATTGAACATTACTCCTTTTCCTGTGTAAATTCCATGGAATAAGGGCATTTCCCTTTTTTGCCAAAAAGAAAAAAAAGGGAGACACTGAGATAATTCTTATGAATTCATTATACATGGCTGGGATGAGATTTTGAGTCCAGAATAATAAAATATTGTACTGCAAAGCCTGTAAACCTATCTTAAAAATAGTGTAACGCTAGACTTCGTCCATCTTGCCTAGTTCGTGACATTCCTACTGTTGATCAATTTCTCTTCCAATGTTTGCAACATAAGCCGCCATCAGCCGGTTTCAAAACGGCAGGAGGAGGACGAGGACGAGGAGGAGGAGGAGGAGGCAGCAGCAGCAGGAGTGAAGAAGAGCAGGCATCATCACCGCCGTCACACTGGGACGATTCGGGCCGCGTGTCGCCGTCCGCTATGGAGCTGACGGTGGTGAGTCGGCATGTTTTCTCATGCCATCTGAACTCTTTTTGTCCTTTATACAAAAGTCAAACATTGAGTCCATATTCTTATGGTTAAAATCGGTGGAAGATGCTTTCTTCTTGGAAATGCTTCCGCATTTGTTGAGAGGTTGCAAAAGGTCAAAGGTGACTGACCTGCTGATTGATATTGTCATGTAGGGTTAATGTTGACCTGTCAACCTTTCTTCTTGACTGTCACGCAATCATGTTCTAGCACATTATTTTGGTCCACCAGGGACAAGAGAGCAGGAGAAACTGTGAATCCCCGCTGCGTTGGTTTTCTTTGACCCATATTTATTCCTTCACTTCCACACCGACGTTCCCTCCCTGCATGACTCACATCGCTTGACAAAGATGCAATTTAGCAGCGCCTGTGATGTTGGGACGAGTGTGTGTGTGTGTATGCGTGAGCGTGAGTGTGTGTGTCTGTCTGTCGGGGGCGGCAGATGCGTGAGCGCATCTCTACACCCGACAGAAAGAAGTGGCTGGAATTAAGCCTCTGCAGTGCTGGTGAAAAGGGGGATTGGAGCCGTAGGAGAGGGGGAACGATAAGAGAGCCGCTGTGAGAGGAGAGAGAGGAGGAGAAGGGGAGGAAAGCAGGAGTAGGTTTGTGAGGAAGATGGAGATTTGCTCGGTAAGATAAGCCATCAGCAGCAGCGGCAGCAGCAGCAGCAGCGGGTGAGAGAGGAGAGAAAACGGGCAACATGCGGGGAAAAGTGGACCACCCGGGTCGAGACGGAGGCATGCTGGGAAAGGTAGGAGTGGACGGGTGTCATCTCCTGTATGCAAGTGTGTGTGTTTGTGTGTTTTCAGGTAGATAGTGTGTATTGCACTGCTTGGATTTGATGTTTGATTCTGTGTGTGTGATTGTGATGGTTGCGAGTGTGTAAACAAACAGCCCTCTCCTTATGTCTGTAAGGTAAATGCAGATTTCAATCTGGAATGGTGTGTGTGTGAGTGTCAGTGTGTGTGAGAGAGACATGGACTGTCTCTGCGCATCTCCATCACCTCTGGCTTAGGAATATGAGCTGTCTGATGAGCTAAACAAACAAACGCTAACATGTTTCATGTGTCAGACAAATCTAGTGTGTGCGTTTGTGTATTTGTCCCTTATTTTGGTGATGCCAGCCTCTCTAAACCTATAAGACAGGACCCAGTTAGTTTTGTTGTGGTATTTTTTTGGCAGGCTATCTGTACCGCTCATCAAGTTGCTTTGTCCATGTCTCCCACCTGACCCTCTGCGCCTCCCCCTCGCTCTCTCATGTCTCTGTCCCTCCCTCCCTCCTTCCCTCTCTGTGTCCCCGTCTCTCCCGATGTCCCTCCCCCGTCTCCAGACTCACCCGGCCCTCAAAGCCTTCATGTGCGGCTCTCTCAGCGGCACCTGCTCCACTCTCCTTTTCCAGCCGCTGGATTTAGTCAAGACCCGACTGCAAACTCTGCAAAACAAGGCCCAGCCCGGGTATGTGTGTGTGAGTATGTATGTGTGTGTGTGTGTGGGTATATGTGTGTGTGTGTGTGTCTGCGCGCGTTGGTGCGTGCTAGTGCGTGTGGTGACAACACATGTGACCCCAGGCATGCATGCTCGGCAGGCATGTGGACAGATCAGACGGTCCACTGGGTGTTTTCTCTCTCTCTCTCTCTCTCTCTCTCTCTCTCCCTGTCTCCCTCTCTCTCTCCTTTTCCCTCCTTCTCTCTCTTCCTCTCTTGCTCCTCCCCTCTCCCTGCCCGCCTCCCCCTCTCTCTCTTTTCACTCTGAATCACTGTCTGGCGCAGAGCGAAATCCTCCCGCCGTGTCTCTATCTTGTGCTCTAACTCATATAGGGCAATTAGTAATGGCAGCCGAGTGTAATTATGTTTGGGCTGCAATTATCTCCTCTGCGCGCAGGCACAGGATGTGTTCAGGGCTTAAAGTGGATGTAATTTTTGATTTTTTTTGCTTTTTTCTTTACAATCTACAAGTGTACAGTTAGCGGCCATAATGTGTCACACCACAGGTCACCACAGGAAATTCAGGCATTCATCTGGATTCAATGAATATCAATAATCAATAATCACTGATCACTGTTACTCTCAAATTTAACAACACAGGTCACACGCATAAGCAATGGTGAAACCCAATTAAATTATTACCATAAATTCTAGACTAAATAGCACTGCGGAATATAAGCTGCGCCAGCTAAATTTGAGGAGAAAATTACATTTTGCACATACCTAAGCCACACCTGTCACCTGTTTACATAGAACAACAATACACAGAAGATCGATCAATCGATAGATCGATCTATCTATCTATCTATGAATCAATCAATCAATCTATCTATCTATTCATGAATCAATCAATTAATCTATCTACCTATCTATAAATCAATCTATCTATCTATCTATCTATCTATCTATCTATCTATCTATCTATCTATCTATCTATCTATCTATCTATCTATCCATCAATCAATCAATCAATCTATCCATCAATCAATCAATCTATCCATGAATCAATCAGTCTATCCATGAATCAATCAATCAATCTATCTATCATTACAGCTCTCTGGTGCAGGGCAATGAAGAAAGAATTTCACAAAACTCGCTGTACATAAGACAATAAAGCTTTGAATTTCGGAATTTCAAAATTGTATCAAAATGTGGCCCCTGAGCTGATATGTTTGCCCACTTCTGGTCCAGCTCGTGCGCTTACCACCACACTGCCCCCTGGTGGCCGTCAGCTGGTAAAAAATCTACGAATAGGCCACACTGGTGTATAGGCGGCAGGGTTTGCTGCGTGAGAAAAATGTTTTGGTTTATCTTCCAGCATTTACGGTAACGTAATGGTTCGTATCCTGCCTTGCCCTGCAGCACTCCCAAGGTCGGGATGTTTGCGGTCTTCATCAACGTGGTGAGGACGGAGAAGTTCTTCAGCCTGTGGAAGGGCGTCTCACCGGTGAGTGGAAATATGGAGGGATCGCTTTAAGGGAAACTCCTCACAGCAGGAATCCTCAGCTGACGCTCCCTGCCGCCTCTCCTCCCTCTGCCAGTCCTTCTTCCGCTGCATCCCCGGCGTGGGCATCTACTTCAGCACCTTCTACTCCCTGAAGCAGCACTTCTTCCCAGACCGGGCGCCCAACGCCGGGGAGGCGGTGCTGCTGGGCGCCGGGGCGCGAACCGTGGCCGGGGTGTCCATGCTGCCCTTCACCGTCATCAAGGCTCGCTTTGAGGTGAGGCGGCGCACACACACTGGACGCTGCAGTGTGTGTGTGTGTGTGTGTGTGTGCTCTCACACTCCTTCCCGTGCTGCAGAGCGGCCGCTACGACTACGTGAGCGTGGGCGGAGCCCTGCGCAGCGTCTACCAGACGGAGGGCGTGCGGGCGCTGTTCTCGGGCCTGACGGCCACGCTGCTCAGGGACGCCCCCTTCTCGGGCATCTACGTCATGTTCTACAGCCAGGCCAAGAGGTCGCTGCCCAAAGGTGAGGGGTCAAGGTCGCCCAGAGGTCACCCACAATGCATTGGTGCCGCAGGTGCGGCTGCAGTACTGACCACTTTGTTATGGTAGATTTGGCTTTGTTCTTGTGTGTGTGTGTGTGTGTGTGTGTGTGTGTGTGTGTGTGCGTGTGTGCGTGCGTGCGTGCGTGCGTGCGTGTGTGTGTGTGTCTTCACACCCAGATACAGTATAAATGCTCTCTCCCCTCATCTCTCTTTTCTCTTCCTCTACCACATCCTCTCCATCTCTCTCCCCTCTGTTACGACCCCCTCCTCCATGTCCCCGTCCCTCTCCTCTCTTCCTCGTCCATCCCTCTTTCCCTCCGTCCCTCCGTCTCTTTCTCCTTCTTCCTTCCACTTGCCCTCCTCTTTCCTTCTCTCTCTCCCTCCCTCCTCCCCTCTCTCTCTATCCCTCATTCCCTCTCTCTCTCTCTCTCTCTCT
>OMPJ01010546.1:0-12737 GCA_900312935.1 Carapus acus
AAACTCAAGTCCTTCGTTTCTCTTAAAGCGCTCAGTCTGCTAATCCCTGCTTTTTTTGTTCTGGTTTCTGCTCCTCTCAACTTTCCGTCCCTGTAAAGAAATGTGAGTTCTGAGCGGAGCGAAGCGAGGAGGAAGCTGAGGGAGTGCACGGGATTGGTCGATTCGCTCATGTACATCGTCCAGTCCCAGATTGACTGTAAAGACGTGGACAACAAGGTAAATGGGACTGTTTTCTGTAAGATATTAAACATAATAAGCATTTAGCGACGGTTGCATTTTCACAATTTTTACTCTCTGCCCACTGTGACAAATCTTCAATCTTTGTCCAAATGACAATATGAATAATAATGTAAGAGGGCAGCGCATGAGACATACTATGTATTTCCTGTCCCACAAGGAGACTCCTAACTGTGATTTCTCCTCCCCTCTCTGCAGTTGATAGAGAACAGTGTGTGTCTGCTGAGGAACTTGTCCTATCAGGTGCACCGCGAAATCCCCGGCTGTGAGCGCTACCAAGAGGCCGCACCCATCAACCAGGGCCCCGCCCCCGCCACCCAGAAGGGGGGCTGCTTCAGCTCCCGCAAGAGCAAAGGTCCGTGCTCGAAAGCGCAGCGTGTTTACTCAGTTTCAGTAGGAGGTGCGTTTAGGATGGTGGTGATGTCACTGTTGAAACCTGTCGGAATGGCGCTCCTGGACTGATACTCACTCTGACAGACTCACACACACACACACTGAGCGGCTTGTGCAGATATGTCAGGTATTTTCTCAACTCTGAGGCGCTCATCAATTTCAAAAACACTCGCCTGGCTCACACCTGACCTACTCGGCACAATGATTTTTTTTTGCAGTTTTTCTTCGCAATTGCACACAAATTACACAAGTTTGCAGTCGTCATTGTTTTGTTTTTTCATGGCCCAACACGTTTTTAGATCTGCGGGACATCTGAAATGATTTCAAACAATTTTGTGTTCACGGCTGTAACTGTCTGCAGTGTGCCTGAGAGCTACACGGCTCCAACACGATCGGATGTGTTGAATATGAGATGGAATCGTGCGCCTGTGTGTCCCTACACGTGGTTCACTCCGCACCTTTGCTTTCACACCTGGCATGTATCTGTCTGTGTGGTGGCAGAGCTGCAGCTGGGATGCAAGCAGATGTAATCTGGGTTTGCCAAGTCGTGCCTCCTTCCCTCTTACCTACATGCTCTCTCTTCCTCCTGCCCTGCCCTGCCCTGCCCTGCCATTCTCCTCTCCCTCTGTTTCCCGCACTTCCCTCTCCTTTCTCCCGGGGCTGCAGATGAGTGGTTTTCCAAAGGTAAGCTCTTGCTCCTGTATCACCTGCACTTTGCTTTTGCTGTCTTCTCATGGAGTTGTAACACGATCCGTGGTGGAGGCAGCACTAATGCGGTAGATTTGCTGCGCTAACTGGTTTGTGGTGTCTGTCCTATCACTAACACGCACACCAATCTCATGAGTTGTAGTCTAAACTCTAAACTGAGCACGTTTTAGGTTTTTCAATATGTTTGCCCCCATGCCCATGCAAGACTAACCAATGTAGAGCACATTGATTTAACACTAAATCTAGATTTAAAAAAAATCTCAGTCAGTAATGGAAATGTAGCTTACTCTGTGTGTTCCTAATGTTGGAATATTGACATTTGGTTGCAGGGAGGAAAGATGAGGATGCAGCTGCAGACATAATAGACATTCCAAAGAGGACCGCGCCTGCCAAAGGTAACAACAATTAGCCCAAGGTCCCACCTTGCCCCTGCAAAATTTGCCTCTTAAATATGTTGTGGTGAGGAGGTGTTTGGACGTTGCTCCTTTCTTCCTCCTCCTTTCATCCTCCAGAAATAACCGCCCGTCTTTCTCTCTCCGCCTCGCTCCAGGTTATGAGTTGCTGTATCAGCCCGAGGTGGTTCGTATTTACACCTCGCTACTGAGGGAGTCCAAGAACCCCACTGTGCTGGAAGCCTCGGCCGGAGCTGTTCAGAATCTGTGTGCTGGCCGCTGGACCGTAAGTTGGCCCGTGGAGTCCCCCGTCCACAGTTCTCCCTCTCCATTTAATAACACCCAACACTCCATTTTCTGAGTAAACACACCAGCTGAGCTGAGCAACGGACATCTGAGCCAAGCTTCACCTTCGAGGCAGATCAAACGAGAGCGTGGAACAAATGGGGCTCGCTCAGGCATTTCCAGAGACTTTCCCCTCCTATCTGCACGGTCAAATTCTGAGAACGTATCACTCCACATTATGTAATTTCCCTGCTTCTTCCAATTTCCTCCTGCTCTGTATTTTTTTCGCTGATGCGTGGAAGTACGGCTCTTGTGCTGCATTCTTGCTTGTAGTGTTGAACGGCTGTTCATCTGAGAGGACTTAAGGTTTTGACATTGCTATTCAGACCTTCTTGTTTTGAGTCAGTTTGTATGGCTGTTTTCCCAAGTTTCTTACTAAATTTTTACTCATTTGACACATAAAGCTAAGTAGTGTTAGGCGCTACTTGGCACAAATTGGCTTGACAAGAAATTAGTTTGTGTTGACAAGATGCATTCAAGATGAAAAATATAAAAACAAACCGAAATTTTTGAATTAAGATGGTGGAACTGACAGATGTTCTGCTGCAAAATAGAGAAAATATATGACAAACCTGAATACATAGACCTTAATTCAAGACATTTTGCACCTTATATCTGTGCAGTATGGCCGATACATCCGTGCCTTGCTGCGCCAAGAGAAAGGTCTTCCCATGATGACTGAGCTGCTGGCCCATGGAAATGACCGCGTGGTCCGGGCCATGTCTGGAGCTCTCCGCAATCTGGCTATTGACGCACGCAACAGGGATCTACTAGGTGAGGCTCAGTGCGGACGCCGTAACACGAACACCACATTTTAAACCCAGGGGTCAGATTACGCCGTATTTGTAGCACGGCGGTGCAACGTTATCACCATTTCCTGAATGGTTGTGCGTTCCTCAGGTAAACACGCAGTGCCTCACCTGGTGGCCAACCTTCCCGGTGGCGGTCAGAGCCAACCAGTCCGGGCACTGTCGGAGGAGACGGTGGTGTCGGTGTTGAGCACGCTCCACGAGGTTCTAGGCTCCAGCCTAGAAGCTGCCAAGACTCTCCGGGCGTCGCAGGGCATCGAAAGACTTGTGCTCATCAACAAGGATGGGTAAGCTAAAGAAAATGACGAAGAAATGTGTCAATGTATGTCTTTATTTCTTTTGTTGGCATATCTACTGTGTATCTGTGCACATCTCATGACTATGGCAGTGTGTTTGTGTGCGAGGTAATATCAGTGGCACCATAATAACATGTCTGTGTAATTCTGTCAGATATATTTGTGTCCAGGAGCACAAATCACTGCTGTGTTATGATAACACATCTGAAGGAATTACCTCTAATTTGTATGTGCGCACCATTCATGCGATCACTTCATGATGATTTAATTCCCTCCGTCCCTCCCGCGCACATCTTCGGGATCACCAGCAATCGCTCTGAGCGGGAGGTGCGTGGAGCCGGCCTGGTGCTGCAGACGGTATGGGCTTACAAAGAGCTGCGACGTACCCTAGAGAAGGATGGCTGGAAGAAGACGGACTTCATGGTCAACCTAAACCCTCCCACCAACAACACCCGGGCGAACGGAGGCTACGAGGACAGCACACTGCCACTCATAGACAAAGGTCAGGAATGCTCGAGTTGTGTATCTGCAGAGCCTCGCGCAAGCGGCTTGTAATTTTTTTGAATGATAGAGACGACTCTGCTCAGTCATCACTGTGTCTCGCTTGGGACAGAATAATTTTAGAGTCATCTCATTTTGTTTTGGAGTAACACCACTCATTATCGAAGGAAAATTTAGATATTAAGAAGTTAGTCTACCTCTAATTGTTATGTGGGTGTTTAGGCCTAAAAGTGTGAGTCACTCAGCAGCAGTTCTTATTCTCAGCCTTAATGTGATAACAAAGGTGCACACAAAGGTTGGAGATGAGGGCATGTGTGTCCCAGGTGTTCTCAGAAGAGTATTTTTTTCTATTTAAATTGTGATTCATTCAAAAGAATTGTGCAAGCACATTGGCAACATTCCAGAATCTACCGAATTGCATCATCGCAAGAGAGGTGATTTGGATTGCTTGTCAGCGCCTGTCCAACAGTAAAACCCGTTCTCCCATTCACTGCCGGCTTTACTCTTACATCACAGATGTGTTGTGCGTAATCACAATGGTGTTGTGCATGTTTGGTCGTTGCAAATAATATCTGCGCCCTCTCTGTTTGAATGTATCTGGCACAGGGGGCAAAACAGATCGGGAAATGATTCCAATGAACGACATGGGACCAGGTAAGGATGAGATGGAGCACATACTGTACATGCCCAGGCCTCCAAATCATCACAGCACTTCATATTAAGTCCCTGTGCCCGTCCCCAGATGCCTACTCCACACTGGACCAGAGAGGGAGAAGGAATACTCTGGATAACACACTCGAACCTGCTGAGAATGAGGCAGCGCAGGTAAGGACGCGCAGAAGCATGAAGCAACATTTAACAACATTTCACACTAAGTAACTGGCACAGACAGCGTCTTCTCATGGATGTAGTCCCACGTAGACCTCCAAAATACAATTGGCTCAAAGAGCGAAAAAAGTCAGTTAAGTACCAGTGTGCTGTGTCGGCACACTCTGAGGAATTTCACCTAATTACCAAGTTGTCTGGTGTGTAAAAAAAGTTTTGGGGGTAAAAAAGGTGATCGTGCTCAACATTGTCACCTCGCGAGTCAACGGGTGGAACCTGTATTGTGTGAACAGACACTCTCACGTACACCCACAGCCAACATGTCGGCGCACGTCTTGTGCAAATGCTCCGACTAAAATCTGTCGTAGTCATATTTGTTCCCGTTAATCCCTGCCGAAATGATCTAACATTGACTAACATGTAGTAACCTCTTCACCAGATTAATTCTCACTTTTTTTTCCTCAACTACCGTCTGGCTGTGTTTTCCAGTAACAAAATAGTTTTCTCCTTACACCATTTTTTTTCGCACCTGGTTCCTCCCCCAACCTCTCTGTGACAAACCCTCTCTCTCTCTCTGTCTCTCTCTCTCTGTCTCTCTCTCTCTCTCTCTTTCTTTCTCTCCTTGTCTGAACGGCTCTCTCACTCACAGGGAGGGATGTATGGGGAGAGGCAGGCCTCACTGCCTCTTCTGGATTCTTACGATGGTTAGGCTACACGCACTGTCACACTGCATGTCAGCGCATGGTATGTGTGTCCCACCAGCTGCTCTTGAAACTCACTGCATGGCCCGATAATTTGTACTTGAAATAATTTTTTACTTTGTTTGTACCACAGTTGGTTGTTGTGTTTTCTTGCTTCCGCCACTGGTGGAAAATATTGACACAGAACACTTTCGCCTTGTTTCGATGTGACTTCCTACCCGAGTCGTGTTGCCTGCATCGCCCACCGGCACTGTTGTGTAGTGTATTGTCGACTGTACTGTCCTGTACTGTGCGTTCGCCGCTGCTGTGTTCAGTGGTTGCAGTAGCATGGGTCGTCTCACGCGTCGCCTCGAACGACTTGATTGCCAATTTTTGTCTCCTTTGTCTCTCCCATCTCAGAAAAATTGATTGTGTGCATCACAAAACGACAACCTCCTCCCACCTACTGCCCTTGCTGAATCGACAATGCTCACTGAGGGACTGCTACACAAAACACACCACCCACGAGATGGAACCGCATCTTTTTCCCGACTGCTCTCCCGACCAGCCACGCTCCTCCGCCTCCTCCTCCTAGTCTGTTTTCTTTCACTTTTGCTGTTACATTCCTCCTGTTTATCTAACTGGCAAACACACGTTAAGCCGTCGGAGATGACGGCGAGAAAAAAGAAAAAAAAAACGTGGCTCTACATCTCCTGTGGACAAGCCGAGGACGTGACACCATGACCACTTGTTGCTCTCCAAGACCCCAAATCTCAAAACCCCCTCTAACCACTGATCGAGATGCAGAGGCTGCTTACAGAAGCATCAACAGCACATTGGCAGCAGAGAACACCGCAATGTGCTGGACTAACACGGAGCCCTGGTTTGACAGCGATGCTGTTCCAGACAGAAAAAGCAGGCAGTGTGGATGTATCTAGCAACCTGGTGTAATTCTTGAGGTATGGTGCACAGACTTGTTTGAGACTTGCCAAACTAATCACACACACACACACACACAAAAAAAAACAGTCGGAATCAAACCATGACACTCTCTGGTGATGCTTTGCATAAATGGTTTTGTTGTCAAGAAGCTCTTCATTCCCTCTCAGATTAAGTACTACAAGGTGATCTGCTGCTGCTGCTGCTGTCAAACCAACGTTTATTGACCGACTTCCATTCACGTAAAGCTTCTGCCTCTGTTCTCAGTAATGGTTGTGCTTGCTCTGTGCCGTCACAGTGATTATTGTACATACATGTGCCAAATGACACCACAGCTACTGCTGCAACTGCCAATATCTGATGCAGAGACCCGGCCTCAGGCGCCGACCCCGGCCGCTGCCCACACGGTCAAAATAGTGCTCGCCCGCTTTGTTTCTGATGCAGCCGTGACTGTCGTTTGTGAAGCTTGCATGGGTAAGTTGCTTTTTGTGTTTGAGATATTAGTTCACCCAGTTGGGAATCCTACCGACCGCAGGCAAAACACAAATGATTCGCCGCCGTGCTCAGCTTGACCGTGCAGTTTGGGTTTTTTTGTTGTTGTTGTCGTGTTAAACACTAACTTTCAGATGTTTGGGGCAATATCACAGGGTGCGATCACTCCAGTGGGCGCGTCTCATTGCGTCCTCAGGTGTATGATATTTGCGGACTAACTGGAGTGCCTCACTCGTCCATTACACAAGTATGCGTATGTCCGATGGATTTAGTGACCAGTCGAAGTGTTTCAAAAGTTACTCCAGTTGAAATTATATAGAACTCGGCAGTTTTATATCCTGCACTGTAAAGGAATATATTGTGTGTATGTAAGACTGTGAATTTGGTCTTGACTCTACCTGTTTGGATTGTTTTTCTAGGATATAAAATTGTGAGTTCTGTATACTTTCTCACCTCACAAACCTTTATTCACCCGGTCGTGACGGTTTATGGCAGAGACGACGCATCTGGCCTTTATTTCCCTAGTTAAGCGCTTGTGGGGTACAACACTACACACACTTTATGCTGAGTCAGATGTAGATTTTACAGCACAGATTATTGAAAGTGTCACCAGGGAATATTATCTATGTTTTCTTTTGTTCCTTTGCAAATCTATTTTTCATGCCCGTTGGAACACTACAGTCTCAGAACGGTTTAGCCTTCACTTTGAGCAAAGAGAGCAGCAAGGGTTCATCTTAAACGTCATCTGTGTGGGGAGGCAGAGGCCTGGATTTGCCATTGGGTAAAGCAGAGAAGAGTAAAAGCACATATGAACTATATTATACAAGAGAATATTTGTTAATTTTATGTATTTCTTTTTTTAAGATTTTATTTTGGGGGTTTAATTGTTCTGGGTGCTATGGGTGAACGCATATGCAATCAGTTTTTACGTTTGAAAGCCTTCACAATTTATGTCTTTTGATTGAATACGAAACAACTACTTTCCAACTCGTCATTCAACTGTCAGCAAATACTGGAATATTAGTGAGAAGTTGATTCTGGACTTCACCTTAATCTCTTTGCCTTGGCTCTTAAAGTTGCACATCCTCATTTATGAATGAAATATGTAACTAGCAATACTGTTTTTAATAAAAAAATGATTTTTCATCTCTGTTGTCTCCTTTGCTCTGTGGGGTCAGTTTGTTCAACGTGCTTATTTTGTCGACTCAGTTTCTTTCAGGCAATTCTCATCTTGTTGAGAATTGCCTGGATTGCTCGACTTTTATTCCGTTTATCCCAGTTCCCTCCGAGGTCGGTTGCTACATCATAAGAACAGCAGGAGGCGCCAGTGTGAAGGGCATCGTTGGATAAAGGACCTGCGAGGGTACGTACAGAGCACCTGCATGTCCATCTCGCTGATTCCTGCAAAAAATATTTTTTTTATGAAACAAAGGGTGGACACGACATGATTGCTAAATTCTGAGTGCATTTCGTTGACTTTAAAGCATTTTTGCAATGATGATCAAAATATTGTGCATGAAAAGTGATGATTATAAATATTTTAAACAAAACCATGTTGTAAAACTGACATAAAATAACATTACTAATTTATAAGTATAATGTTGACAAAATATATTGTCACTATGTACAATATGCATTGTATTATTTTTTACAATAGTTGAGATAATATAAGAAATGCTTATGATATAATGAGTGCACACACAAGTGTGTGTGTGTGTGTGTGTGTGTAATAAGTATAATTTCGTCTATCAAATCATTTATCAAAAGAATACTATTTATTATTTATGACAGCTATGACTTTTAAGCATCGTAATCATACAGTATTACTGTTGTTTTTTTGTTGAAATTACACCATAATTATGTTTGAAATGAGATGATAAAATAATAATACTTAACACACACGCACATCTGTTTGCGTGTGTGTGTGTGTGTGAGTGTGTGAAAATAAAGATGCACATGAATTTTAAGGAGTGCTCTACCATTTGTAGGAGTGTGCAACCTCCACCTCCACACCGATCACAACTGGTGTCAGTTTTGTTCTGGACTGGCAGAGAGAATGACCAGCTCTTTGTTTTTTGAAGTGATGAGTTGGCACCGTCCCTCACCACGCTCCTGTTCTCCCTTTCTTCGTCGTACCTAATACGCTCAACGAGGGCCGTCTTATCCGCAAACTGGTGGCCGTGACACAGCTCCAAGTTGAGGCAGAAGTCAGAGGTGCAGAGGGTGAAAAGAAGAGGGGCCAGCACTGTGCCCTGGGGTGCTCTGATGCTTAAAGTATGTTCCAAAAAAAAAAAAAAAAAAAAGTGAACACCTGGAATTTTGCAAACCAGCGGCCTCAAAGATAAATCTTACCCGTTTTTAGACGAAGCCATTGGAAATCTGCCGTCAGAATATTTCATTCATTGCCTTGATGAAATTGTGAAAATACACACATTGTCCGTTCAATTGAGACACAAGTAAAATCAGAATGCAAAGTAGTTTATTTACTGTCAGCACAATCTGTCCAGAGCCAAAAACTAGCATTGTGACAAAGCTTCAATCTGAGTCTGAAACGGGGAGTGAGGCACAGTCGCCTGCCAGACTTCCACGTGATGACACCACGGAGGCCTGTTGTTTAGGTGTTAATAAGGTATGTCAGCGCTTAGTGCAAGCGCCAGACTTACGTTTGAGTGGGAGCACACAAAGTGGGCCTTCCCAAAACAGTTGACGATGGCGAATGTCCCTGTGGAAAGAGAGTAGACGGGTCAACACAAAGCAGCACTTGAAGGGCATTTGCGGAGCAGGGAATCTTTGATACCGTCTGGCTTCATTTGCACACAGTCTTCGTCTCTCCCGCCGCTGCCTGAAATTTGGGAGCGTAGCCACTCCTCGCCCTCCTCCGAGCAATTAGTGGACCAAAAGTGTCCCTCCTGGGAAAAGAAAGGCGCGGACATTAGAAGGGATTGTCGTGACTCTGGAAAATGAATGAACTGACTCTTACGCCTAAACAGCTGGAGGAGTTCCAACCTAGCTAGAGTGCATTTTGTGGAATTTGAATGATTGAAATGAGCATTGCTTGCTGGGCCAGATTCTGAGTGTGTTGGTAAAGCTTCAGAAAAACTGCGGACCACTTGTCCTCCTTCCTCAAGTCACTCATTTTCCTCTGGCGTGACTGGACATGCTAGTGCAAAGACTTTGCCAAGACAAACGTAATGGCGTGTGAGGATTTTAGACTTCGTCATGCTTACTGACCCACACAGAATCATGGAGTCCAGTCCAGGTAGTGTCCGGTGATGTCATGAGACCTCTCACATAGTTGACCTCTGCGGCGCTCTTGTATGTGGCCAAATACGCCCCAACTGACATGCAAAAAAGCTAAAGATGGAACAGTAGTCATTTAAGAATCTGGATGAATGCTGGAAAATCAGAAAAACATTGTTGGACTTGTGTTAACCGTAACAAGGAGACCGCTGGTTGTTACCTCAGCGTCGCCCATGGTCTTCAGTCGGCGCACCACGCGAAAACAAGCGTCTCCATGGGCAGTAAATTCATCGCGACAGGCCACTAAGACACAAAGGCAGCGACCAGTCAAGATGCATCTGCTTGTTGTGACAGAAATCATTATTGAAATTTGAGACATGATGGTGCGAAATGAGTGAAGCACAACTGACGCTCCAAGCCATCAGTGACCACCTGCACGCAAAGAAGAGAGACGAGATGGTTGTGAATGAAAGGTGAAATGGAGGGAGACCTTGCTGAGATTTCTCAGAGACTCGATTACAACTGACATGGAACTCGACCAAGACGGAAGAATGAAATGAAAGCAAACCTGATCCAATAACTACAGTGCTCGACTCACCATCGCCACACAGAGGAGTGTGATGAGATGAAGAGGGGATGCCATCTGTGGGACGCAGACATAAGAGGAACCCGTCAGACAGTCAATCTATCGCTTATCCGCCCAGAGTTAGACGACGAAACCTTCAACATCAGAAGTAAGGAGCAATTAGAAAATGAAGATAAGCGTAGCAGACCTTTATGGTGATGAAGAGGAGCTGACGTGGTAGCAGCAGCTGCGGCGGCGGCAGTAGGTGTGACACAGGAGAAAGAATCTCAATCTTATAAACCCTCAAATTCTCCACACTTCCCTGCCCTCTTCCTTCCCTCCCTCCCTCCACTCACCGCCATCCAAATAGAGATACAGCGGAGCTCCGTCACTAAACACACACCTGGCTTTTTTTCCTCTGCCAGCAAATGTCTTGTGTCACCCTCGGGGACTCCATGTGACCATGGACGCACCCTTGCTGCATCACAAAGTTTGGTGAATCATCAGCACGTCCGGCATGTTTCAGTCTCTGTCACCTCGCACGGCACGCTTGAAATCCTGTAAATGATCCCAGCTGTCTAGCAGGTGCACGTACAAGATTTCGGGATGGATCCTGAGAGGATGCTGCCGGGGCAGCAGGGCGGTCAGCCTGCTGAGTTCTGTAGGGTGGGTGGCTGGCCGGTGGAGAAGATCAATGGGACCACACTGCCCCCCTTTCAGAGACGTTGACATTCGCTGGCCCACTCCAAAAGAAAGCCATACACACCAGCTCTGACCCCACACACCCCTGACATGCCCTCTTCTCCCCACACACGCACACGCACGCACGCACACACACACACACACACACAACCATCCTTTGCATTACTGCCACAGTGACTTTATGCGTATAGTCACTTAACACTGCAGTTTTTGTACAGTCCTTTTTTAATATACACTGCAGTTTTGTGCAATTTTTTTTATACTTACTATGTCAGTGCTGTTCCTGCTGCTATAGCCATCATGTGGATCTGCTAAACAAATTTTCAGAATGATGTTGGAAAGAATGTTATAGTGTCATAGTGTATATCATATGTCATATAGTGTAGGATTCTATCTCTATTTGTATTAACATGTGTGCATGGCGTGCGAGTGATACTTTGGCATTGTGTAAATTTCCCCCTTTTAAGATGAATGAATTGTTACTTTATGTGTTTGTCTGTCTCTCTCTCTCTCTCTCTCTCTCACTCACACACACGCCAGCCCACACAACTGCAGGTGATGGTCCCCTTACAGCAACAAGTCGCCAAAGCTGTCACTGATCTCCTCTCACACACAAATCCGTGATGTGTGTGTGGTGTCAGACACAAAGCGGTGGACATGGTCGAATGCAAACATTACAAATATCACTGTGACCAGTGTTTTGGTGCAATTATTCAGGATGATGCGTGTAAAAATATTGTGAATATGCCCCTAATTGTAATGGTATCTTTGTTTATATTTGCTTTCTTTATATGTATATCTTGATTGCCACTGGGACCATATCAGTCCCAATAATATATATTTATATAATAATATATACCTCTATGACATTCTTTTCTATTCTATTCTATTCTATTCTATTCTATTCTATTCTATTCTATGATATTTCTAGCCGATGCTGTACTTCCAAGCTCTGTAAGGCTTTGTGTGTTTCCGGCCTGCCGTTTGAATAGTTACTCTCATATTTCTCCCGGCCGTGTCCTTCACCCCACCGGCTGGGACACATGCACCTGCCGAGAATACAAGAAAACAAGGGCGTCACCGCGATTCCTCCAACTTTACCGACACTCAGCTTGTCACAAAACCCTTGGAGGAAAATATCCGTGTTTGCTTAGCCTAAATGAATATTCTGTGTGTTTAGTGACGGAGACTTTGCCAGGTCTTTTAAAAGACAGCAGCGAGCGTAGTGAGGGAGGCGTGGGGAGGTTGCAACTTTAAAAGATTTCACTTTCTTCCTCTAACATCATCCTGAGTCTGACACCTGTTGCTGGCGCATCAGCTCCTCATCAGCACAGAGGTATGTTCACCTTCATCTTTGTTTTCCACCCGCTCTTTACTTCTGACTCGCGGTTGTGAATCCGTGATTGGTTCACTGTCTGACCTGTTTCTCTGGTGTCTCAAACGCACACACACACACTCTCACTCACTCTCTCACACACACACACACACACAGACACACACACTCAGTGAGATCAGAGCGTTGCTCTCATGTGACTCCTCGCATTTGAGTACCAACGTGGTTGTTTACAGACCAAAGATTTCTGTGTGTTTTCTGAAAACAATATTTGAGTGAT
>OMPJ01010546.1:12757-27052 GCA_900312935.1 Carapus acus
CGCTCTTTACTTCTGACTCGCGGTTGTGAATCCGTGATTGGTTCACTGTCTGACCTGTTTCTCTGGTGTCTCAAACGCACACACACACACACACACACACACACACACACACACACACACAGATGGCGTCCTTCCTGTCCCTCATCGCACTCCTCTGTATGGCTACTGCGAGTACTACTGTGAGTACTACTGCGAGTACTACTGTGAATACACTACACTACACTACACTACACTACACACCTGAAGTTATCTGAAGTTCTTTTGTATTTTGTGTTGTCAGGGCGTTGTTGTGCTCATTGTCTCTGTCCTCTGTACTTCCAGGTGGCCGATCGTGAGATTGGCGGTCAGTCTTGTTTCAATCTTTTTCATCATGATGATGCGTTGCTCCACTATCTCCATTACAACTATTGCCACTACCACTACCTCTACCATTACAACTTGTGCCAGTACCTCTACCACTAATAGAACCACTACAACTACTGCTACTACTTCTACCACTAGTATTACTGCCACCGCATTTTCTTTCACCACTAGTACTACCACTACAACTACTGCTACCTCTTTCCCCACCAGTCCTAATAATACCAGTCGTCTAATAATACAGTGTTTGCAGGGCTCCCAGGGCTGCACTGGATGTCTGTATTTTTTCAGAGGTGTTTTGTTTGAGTCAACAATCTTGTACAGTTAAACGTTAATCATTTCTGTCATAATGAAATGATATACATTGTGTCTTGATTGGTTTTATGCTGCAGGCACCTGTCCTGATGGCTGGTATCCCCACGAATTTCAATGTTACCGTGTGGTCTACAATATGAAGACGATGAGGGAAGCTGAAGTAACAAACCATGTCACACGTCCAACATCCTCCCGATTTCAAAGGATTTGTCCTCTCTCTTCTTACTGTTTTGTTTTCCTCTCCCTAGGGATACTGCAGAAGCCAAGGTGCCAATTTGGCCAGCTACGCCAACATTGAAGAAAGAAACTTTGTGCGAGGCATCCTCGACGCACAATACGCAACCTGGACTGGATTTTTTGACGAACTAAAGGTCAGTTTAAGCACAAAAAAAGGAGAAAGAAAGAGAGAATTTGTCACAGGGGAAAGGCGCCCTCCTGCATCTGATCACGAGGCACAATCAGGAACCAACACAGCGAAAGACACAGTCGCTAACCCAACCATTGATCCCAAACGATCCAGATCATTCAGTGTTATTTCTGCATCTTTCTGCTCTCAGGAAGGAACGTTTTTCTCAACCAACTGCTTGCGTGTCAACTGGAAATGGTCGAGGTTAGGTCGAAATCAACCAGACAACTTCCTCATCGAGAACTGCGTGGAGATGCGTGGAAATGGTACCAAATATTTGCTTTGAAATACGACAAATAGCTCAACTTCATTCATCATTCACATCACACAGGTTCCTGGCTTTTGTATTGTGGCACAACATCTGTTTTCCCGCAGGGGAGTTCAACGACCTGGACTGTGACCGTAGGTTATACTTTGTCTGCTCCAAATTGAAGACATGGTCTCGTGATGACGCCGTGACATCACAGGGCAGCAGCTAACTTGGACCTCCTGGTCATGGTGGCATCACTTGGAGGGCTGCATTTCTGTCTCTGTGTCTGACTCCGACCTGTCACGGCTCTGGGCTGTGGACAGACTGTGTCCTCATCAAATAAAGTACTTTGCATTCAGAATTTGGTCTCCCTCCATCACTGCCATGAAGACAGAAAGAAAGAGCGAGAGAACAAAAGACATGCTCTATCAATTTCCCGAGTAGAATTTCAAATTGTACGCACCAAGAATGACAAACTCAAGAAATACAAAAATAGATTCAAAATGGCTGCATTTAAGAAAAACAGCAACGTGTCCTCTTAACGTGAACTCTGAATACTTACGGCACACCTGCTTTTCACCACATGGCGAACTTCTCTCGCTATTAGTCGGACCTGCTCACACTCTGTTGACCTCCTGACAAACCTTCTTTTAGACTGTCACGCATAATTCTCACATCATATGCTGCCACTGTGCACGCTATTTTCTACTTATCCATTAACTTAAACAAGATTCTCCCCTTTTTTTAAAAATTGGAATGCCTCCAAATATAAAGATGAGAATGAAAATAAAAATAGAATGAAGAATCTAGTGGTGCTTCAGGTCCACTCAGATTTCGCAAATTTACAGTGCATGCAGTTTAATTTTCGAAAAGTCTCTGTATCAGTACTTGTTTTGGTGTTGTTGGTGCTGGCGAATTTCAAATCATTTTTCACAGTTGACAGTTAAGCGCAAGTGTGAGGCATGAGTGGAAAATGTACTTCATAGATCACTTGTAATATCATTAGCAGATCAGTTTTGAAATTAGTTTTGCATCATAACAACTCCATTTGCAACTTCATAGAAAATAGATAAATTAAAACAAGAAACACAAAGACAGATTCATATGTGGGAATATAAGAGGCACATCTGACAATTCTTAAGGCCCTAGAGAGTACGTTTAATCTGGGATCAAGCACTACAATCAAGTTTTGCATAGACTAATGCACGAAATAAAAAAAGTCTGTCCTTTTTAATCATGGTACTCTACCTTTGGTTTGACGCAACAATTTCATTTCAGACATATTTTGACAATGTTGGGGGGCCCTGATATGTTCAAAATGGATGGATTCATACAGTTTCTCAAGCAGCTGACCTACAATCTTCCACATTTCAAAATAAAACACCTGGATACTTATCGGTTTGAATGCAGGTTTTTTGAGATGGCTCTGGTTTTAGTTTTTTTTGTGATGACATCAGTGCCTCACCTGCCATGAACCTCGCTGCACTTCACTGCTTCACACAGACCTCCAGCCTCCCGGTCTCACTGGTCACCATTAAGCCTACTGAAGTGGTCTCTCACCCAGGGCATTGAATTTAGTCACAAGATGTTTTCCTATGGTCATGTTGACTTTCAAGGTTTGTCTGGCAACTCATAATTTCTTTATTTGGCCAGAGAGTTCCTCTAGTAAAACCACAAGACAATCAGCCCAGGGCTGCAACAACCAACACTGACATCGCTCTCAGTGACTTGCTTGACAACATTGTGTTACGTTCAGAAGTGCGGGAGGATGTTGCTGGAGGTGTTGAACGGTGACAGGGTGCTCTTTGTTTAAACTTTGTTTAAACTTTGTTTACAGACGATGTCTATTGCGATATCCTCTTACCAATGATAATGAGTCAGACTGCCGCAGAGAAGTAATAATTCTTTCATCTTACTTGAAGGATGTTTTTTTTTCAGTCTTATGTAATTTGCCTGTCCTTTGTATACACAGGTGGCCTTTATTAGCAGCAAGTCTCACTTGATTCATTTCATTACAGTTTGTGCTGATATATTTATATTTAGTGATGGGCCACTATCGTAGTGAGGTGAGTTTGTTGTCTCCTAGTGTATGTCTGATAAGAGGACACATTCAGAACCCAGCAGGAAAATGCTGCCAAATTTGACAAAACGTCCTACAAACTCAGAAGCCAACCCAACCCAACCAACAATCAACCCAAAACCAGTGGACTGAACAATTTTCTAAACAATCAAGAAAATTCTGTATAATTTCAACATTTTTCCTTTATTCAGAAACTGATGTGTTTCAGCACCGACTGCCTGTCTTACAACAAAGCCTGGACATATGTCCCCACAATGAGGGCCGCTGGGAATCCAGACAACAATGTCACTGAGAATTGTGTGGAATTGCATGCCAATGACATTCAAAACCTGCAGGAAGACTAAAATAAAATAAATAGCTCAGTCTTCATCATTCTGACCACACAGGATCCAGAGTGTTGCACCGGAACCTAACATCTGTAGCCTCTCCTCAGAGCAGGTCATCGACACCGGGTATTATACTGCATCTGTCCTAAGGGAGGACATGGAGTTGGAACAAGTCCTCTGCCATTAGGACACAAATGTAACAAAGAAATCACTCCCAACACTGTGTTTGCGTCTTGTTAAACTTGCGGATTTTTGTCTCAGATAGCGACATTAGCTTAAGGCTTTGAGCCGCACAATGTAGTTTTGCGACAAGATGCGGTGACTCACCGAGGACATCTGATAGGCTGTCACATGTCACGTGACACGAGAGCCCGTCTTGTTAGTGTATCGAGCTTCCGAAGTAGATTCTCGATACTCTATAATTGAACAGATACAGAGAGTATCGACTCTAACATATCGACCGCTAGGTATCGAATCGCCGCCGTTGTATTTGATATCAACTTGGCGCCATTTTCATTTTCTCCTCGCCCGCAGGTGTCGTGATGACAAAGTAGGGAAAAAAGAGGCCACAACCGCGATGTGTGGAGGTAGGACGGGCTACACGGTATTTCTTGCCAGAACACTTGAATATGGAAATGCGATTCTCGACGGATAGATGTCGCGAACTCTTGAACTTTTTGACCCGGCGTTCTCAATTTTCCTCTGGAGCTAGCCAACGTTTCTCATACGCACGAAATGTATTTACAAGTTGTCGTATATCTTCTTTTCCGTTTTGCCATAAATACCAACTCTTCAATTTAGCTGCCTGTTGTCGTGAGGGGTAACCAAAAGATTTTTTTGCAATTTGCGTTTCAGGACTGCAGGCAGTAGTTGCCATTTGCTGTAAGAGTAGTGGACAGTTAAAAACAAACTCTTGTCACCTGAGCAAGTGAGACATTAACAGGTTCAATACAATGGTTCCATTATCGATATCGATATCTGTCTCTGTTTTTGTTTATTTTGTCATCATTTGCCGTCCAGCCGTTGCACCCAGTACTGCTGTGGCCATGCAGGTGTACCAGTTGCCAGGTTATGAGCTTCAGCTCCTGGGGGAGCTGCAGAGACAGCAGACCCGCTCACTCTTCTGTGATACCTTGTTGCAAAGTGAAGGTGAGAAGTCCAGTAATGGAGATAGTGGCAGCACCTGGTCAATCAACATTCAAGCGAAATTCACAACATATCGTCATAGTATTTCCTTCACCAGTAGGCACCTCAAAGACCAAGTACAACATGATGACATTGGGCCACTCGTGGTCTTTGTGGATGCAAATCATATTGCTTATCAACACTGTTGGAATTTTTTAAATCATACCCTTTTTTCGTAGGTATTTCTATTCCCACCCACAGCTGCGTTCTAGCTGCTTTCAGCCCATACCTGTCTGAGAGGTTGCTGATGTCCCCACCTCCCTCATTTGGGCAGAAGAGACAACTCAGGCTCCACAGTGTCAACGCTCATACGCTGCTCAAATTTGTTGGCCTTTTTTACTCTGGCAAGCTGGAGGTGAGAGGAGGTGTAGAGCAGAGAGAGGTACTGGCTGCAGCTCATCAGTTTGGGATCAGGAATCTCCTCCGAAAAACTGATGAAATAAACACTGAAGAGGAATATGAGAGGAATCGCGTTATTTGTCGCAACCAACTTCTACAGGAGGGAAATCAGAGAGTAAGTGGTGGGAAAGTAGATGCTTTGTCAAATGAACTACCAAACATCACACCTGCAGAACAATACGGCTCTGCAACGCGCATTCCTTTCCTTAGGACACATGAGGCCAATGGTGATGTTCAGTCAAAAAGCCCAAATGCTATGGTAGAGTGCTCAAATGCCACGATCACTGGCACTGGTTTTCTCTCCAAGAGAACAATGGCTACTGGCATCTACCAGCACTCATTTGTGAATGGCAACACCACAGATAAGTCAGCTAAGTACAAAGGATTAAAGAGCAATGTGGCTGATGACGACATGCCTGCAAATGTCGGTAAAGCACAGGAACAAGCTCAGGCCAGCAGAGAAGACATCAGAAAGTCAACGACGCAGAGCAGCGCTGCAGACACGCTTGCGTCGCTGGGCATGAGCAACCTGAAAATGATGATGGAGACGGAGCATATTTCTGTCAAGGTAGTATTTTCCGAACAGATAAATGGATAATTTGGAGCAAATTTGTTTTTGTATTCATCACACTGTTTGAATAGTGCTTTCTCCCTTCATGTCAGCAACCCTGTGGAAACATGGAGGATGAGGAAATTGTTGAAATACTCTAATCATCATAACCTTTTGCTCCTCAATGTATGTAGATGAAGCTGAGGCGGACACGCAAAGATGAAGTGTGGGAGGTTGTGAGAATGCCAGACTCAGATGAAAGATCGCTGGCTGTTGCATCCCTAAATGAGGTGCGCAAGAATGACGAGCAATGTAACTCTGAATAATATATTTCATATACAAAGACAGTAATCGCTTTATGGAGCAAGAGCTGGAAATGCAGTTATTTTTACCATCGTGTATAAACAACAAATACTGTAAATAATCCAAACAGAGACTGTGAAAAGTGAGGCAATAGGTTATGTTTGTGTACACACACTACTTTTGTCTTATGTCACGTGAAAGTGCCAGAAAGAGGAACTTAAGTGCATTCTGACACATTTGCAAGCAATCAGCTGTTGATGAAGTCATATCTGAGCTGAGAATATAAATACTGCAAGTCAAAATTCAAACAGTAACGCCCATAGCAGTGCGTAGTAGTGTGGAATAGGAGTGGAGTTTGATGTCATACAAGAAATGAGAACCTGCCCTCATATTTGGATAAACCTTGAGCGACATCTGCAGGCCAGACTGTGTAATTGGATTCAGCTGCTTGCAGTGCATTGTGTTACGTTTTCATCTGAAAATTGAGGAACTGCAACTTATACACAGCTGTATGATATTGAACTGTCTCTGGAGGATTGGTAAAGATTGTGCATTTGAACTCTCAGCCGAATGATATCGAAAAGAAAAAGGTACCCTGCTTAGTTGTTTTTCCTTTTCTGTGACAGGATGCCTGTGCATTGGAGCAGCCTCCCTCTTCCATCCTGCAACCACACCTGATTCCCTCCCCAAAGACCACCACCCCTAATCAAGGACCCACAGACCCACAAACACCCTTTTGTGATCCCCACACCTCAAATCGAGGCTCCAAATCTGCTTCTCCTGTGAAGTCCTATTTATTGACTGAAGACCCTGAAAAGCAGATGGAAAAGATTCTCGAAGATATAATGATGGCTGTGAACACCCTTCCAAATGTGAACCTAGAGGACAACAATGAATCACCGAGCCTTGATCCAATTCAAGGCGGAACTTCAGACATATTTCAGATTTTGGAGATGGAAGAAGGCCGGAGTGCAGCACAAATCCCAGCCATCACAGAGTGCCGTGCGCACAGCCAAGGTTGCAGTACAGGCGGACGCGATGCATCAACAGGTACATTGTCCTCAATTTGGTGTACTTTGAGAGGGAAAATTGGTTTGTTGATGTTTTGTGGAGTGAAACATCATTCATCATCATGAAACACATTTTGTCTCACTAAATCAAGGTAAATCAACGTCTGCCACTGATTTTCCACATGTTATTATCTAACTAACCGTAAAACAATTCAAATACACATGCCACCGATATTAATAATTTTATTATTTTATTTTAGATATAAAATTATTATGTATTATTTTATTATATATTATTTTATTATACACCTATATGATTATTATTTTATAATAATAAAAATATAATCATTATTATTTTATAATAATGATATATTATTTTATTATACACACCTATATAATTTTATTTTCACGTCTCCTTACCTTCTGTAGCTATTCCTTTTTAGATTAATGGTGTCTGTTCCTCAGGAATCTGTCGATGCTTTAGAGCCGACAACCAGACCAGCTGCAGCGATTTGGCATCTCTGCCAGCTGATTCTCTCCCAATGGCGTCCATAAGAGATGCACCCATAGCGTCCGGCACCTGTGGGCAGCAGCCACAATACATTGCCACCCTGGAGTCTTCTTCACGCACTGAGCAGGCCTCTCCGTCACAACAAAACGAAGAAGTCTCTCTGCCCTCCCCTCCTTTTATAGATACCCAGGCCATCCCAAGATGCCTTTCTCCATTAGATACGCCAGTCTGTGGAGAAAAATCTAAACTTGGAGACAGCGGCTCAGCAATTAGTGAGGTCTGTCCTGACCCACCTGCGGTGTCTCCCTCAGCACAGACGCCATCTTTGCTGCTTGACTTTCTATCATCACCACTGTTGCCTGTGCCAAACACACAGTTGGGAGGATTGGAATCACCAGTTCGGTGCAAAAAGTCTTTGAGCCAGAGAGAGCAAGCCCAGGAACATTTTAAAGCGACTGAAAGGACAGACAGCAGATGTTCAAAATCATGTCCGCAAAACGGGGTGGGGACACAAAAGACAAAATCCCCCACCAAAGAGATTGTTGCAGAAAATGAAATTAACTTAAGAAAGTCAACACGTGTGAAAGTAAAGAGTGAGCGTGCCAAAGCAGGACACGATGGTGCAGAGCAGAAAAGGAGGAGAGGAAAGTCCCTCAACCTGCAACACGCCAACAGTCCATGCTTGGTGTATAAAGAGGAGAAAGTAAGTGATGCAGAAATGAGTGCAAAACGCTTAAGTGCCTGCTCAGTCCGTTTGTTAAGTAACAATGTGTTGGCTAAGGGCAGGAAAATGGCCATTTGTTCTGGAAATGAATTCAGATGTGCCGGTAACTCTCTCACAGGAGGTCCAGTAGGGAATGCCGCATGTCGCAGGGGTGGTAGGAGTTCTCAAGGAGCTCACATAAACCCTGTTACTGGAAAACGTTTCTGGATAAAGAGGGAAACGGCAACGGACACCATGTCAAACCTACCTGGATGTGGTGCCGCGTTATCCTCTGTTCTAAAGAGGTGTCCACCACAAAAAGTCGAGCCTCAGTGTGTGGCCCCGTCTGCAGAGGAGGATCCTCCTCTTACAATTGAGAATTGCAACAAGAATGAGATGCAACCTGCGGCAGTGATATGCAAAGAGGAGAAGCCTAGAAATGTATCTCGGAGAAGGAAGAGGAATGAAACGGACGAAGAAGTGGTGGTTCCAAAAAAGTTTGTGAAAAATGAAGAATCCATGGATAAGGTTGTGGCTCCCTTCCAAGCCGATGTCAAGAAGCCCAGATTGACTCCAGTGATTAATCAGCAAAATTTGAAGAAACACCTCAGGCAGAAACGCATCAAGACCAGAAAGGTTAAGGAAAAGTGGTTGAATAAACATATGATGGAGGCACTAACAAATGCTGCCGAAGAAACTGGCAGTACCCAGGAGAACTTGACCATGGACCTCACCAACCTCCAAGACGTTGGTGTGAGTGAAGCACAGCACTGTGCAGGTGCAACTCAGGCTAAATCCACATCACGCATCGTCACTTTGGAGGAGAGGTCAATGAACACTGCAGGTACCAGTGGAGCGAGTTCAGAGGAACCGCCGAGAGGTCTTCATGAAGGTAAATGCATGCCGTCACATGCTTCTTCTTCTTCACTGCTTAGTTAATAAACTAAGGAATGATGAATTCTGTGGTACAGTTCCTGGAGGCCTCCTGCACCTCAAATGATTAATTAATTAACAATGCGCAGCAGTGCTCCCCGCATGAAAATACTTATCACCTGGGGCTATTCTTTTTTTTAATTCAAAAGACCTCAGACAGTTAAGTATCACTTATTAAGCATTTGTGCATCCTCATTAGTGCCTCCAAGTAAACTTTTGCACATTGGCTTCGGAGCGCAGCTTTATTATGCAAATTCTCACACTTCAGATTTGAATTTCTCAACGTGGGATGGTTATTTGCATCTTCCAGGTTTCTTCTGTGGCAGTGGAGCGCCTGATAAAACCCAGCTGGGAAACAGCAGTGGGAATATTTCCCACACTGATGGTCCCCACACTCAAAGGCAGCAAACATTTTGCGGGGACAACTCCATTCTGCAGGACACCTTGATCATTGAGTCCCCTCCAGTTGAGGTTACCATCGGCAAAAACTCTCCCCCGGAGAATGAAGAGGAAATAGATATTCTGATGTGCTCTCCCCATGAAAGCACCCTGATTGAAGAGCGGTTGGACACAAAGCCCTATGTGTGCATGTCATCAAATGAAGATGAGGATGAGGACGAAGATGTGAATGTGACAGATCTGAGTGCAGATGAAGTTTGACTGAGGTTGATTTTGAGATAGTTTCATTGCATCCAGATTGAGTGGATGTGTAATTTCATGAAGCATGTAATAAGATTCTTGTTTTTTCTGTACGTTTCAGATGTCGTGTTTTCACATCGACATTACGTGTCATGTTGTTGATAAACACATCTTCCCCTGTGTATTTGCATTGAATTCTGAGTTATTTCAGATCTATTTAAAATTTGTTTTTGTGTCGCGTGGATGATGACCGATCTATGATGCATTACCGTAGATGCTGTAATAGTGCTGATTCTGAAAGGAGGGAGGAAAAGGTAAATTTAGAGACTGACATATTTATGAATTTCTACGGTAGATCGTGTTTGGATACTGGATGTACGGCGCGGACCCCACGCATGCGTCGTTTGAATACAACTTTATCGACACCGGAAGTTGACCGGTCCGCTGCACACGTGTTTTGCAAGCCGCTGTGAAGGTTAAAGAATCCTCCAAGGTGGACGGGCTGCCTAGGACCTAAGCAGACAGGCGACGTGTGTTAGAGTGTGTTCAGACTGAGGAGAGAGTTTTGTATCTGCAGCGAATCGCAAACATGGATCCCATGAAGGCGCAGCAGCTGGCTGCGGAGTTGGAGGTGGAGATGATGGCTGACATGTACAACCGGTAATGCTAAAGCTAAGTCGTTAGCCGCCTTAGCACTCATGCTGTACGTTAGCCGATACTGGCAATGAAAAACTAAAATTCTCATCGGACGCAGATATTTATATTTGTTGTAGTGGTTTGCTAGCTCACATCTCGCTAGCTTTTCATTCTACTAGCACAGCATTCAAAACTAGCTATGTTAGCAACGCCCCGACCTTAAGTGTGTGAAGTACAAATTCCGTTCACGACTCAATTTCTATTCCAAATTAAGCGTCGTTGGACAATATGAAGACTGATCATCAGGAGCTCAAATGTATACAATCTCGTTGTCGCTCCCTCACCATTAAGCCCCGTGTCCGCACATGCATGTGTTTTCTCACCCAATAGGTATTGATCACAAGTGTTCATATGAATTGGTAACTGGTTTCTTGGCTTTGGATGTTTTGACCGTGTCTCGATGATCGAAAACATCTGAGTCAAACGAAACAAAAAACAAAAGCTATCTTGATGCAAACCATCGTCCAACTGTTGTCCTCTAATATCTGATATGGTGTCTGTTCTTCTTCCAAGCTAATCCTCATTATTCTGGACAAATGTTCCTCATCATCTGCAGGCCAAGTCTCCAATCTTGTCTTTTGTGTGCTTGGTCTGCCACATTTTGCCATATTACAGATATGAGCGCTCTGTGGCCACATTTTCATTGTAAACACTTGTAAGAGGAGTCCCAGTCCACTTCCAGATCTCCACTCCTCCTCCATCATCTCTTCTCCTCTATTCCCAGAATGACCAACGCCTGCCACCGGAAGTGTGTGCCCCCCGTTTACAAGGAGCCGGAGCTGACCAAAGGTGAAGCGGTGTGTCTGGACCGCTGTGTGGCCAAATATTTAGACCTACACGAGAGGCTGGGACGCAAGCTGACAGAGCTGTCTGTCCAGGATGAGGAACTGATGAGGAAAGCAGCCATCGGGAGCGGATAGAGAGACTGAACCCTGAGTGACAATAGCAGAGGCCCATGTTTTGTTACAGCCTCTCACAACAGGAGCTCTCCTGTCTTGTTTTCTCCAGGTGGTTCACCATTTTGCAAATTGAGGTATTGAAGGGTGGGTTAAGAAATACAGATTATTATGTCCACTGAGAGAGGCCCTCTCAGCTTTTATATCAGAAGACAGACAACATTATATGGACATTATGCTGACGTTTTGGAGTCTGAATCTCAGTCACACAATTGTTGGATCGACCATCTGAGAACATACAGTCGCAGAAACTTATTCACAATCTCTGGCTGCAACTACGGAGGTGTAATTGTGTTCAGTCGTTGCCACTTTGGTCAGATGGGGGGAAAAAAGAGCTGCAACGCTAAACATGAACAAGCGGTCAGTCTGAGTGTTTACTTTGAATTGATTTCTACAGCTTGGTTGATGTCAACCACTTTGCCAAGGGAGGGATGAGAGGGTAAAGGTAGGGGGCGCCCTACCTGTTCTCTGCAGCTGCAGCATGTGTGGCTCGGACGTGGACAACACTAAGACAGACGTGCCTCCAGGTCTGACCTGAAAAGTCAGTTTAGATGAATCAATATGGGGCGTGAGCTTTGGACCCTGCTCACAAGTGTGTGACGCTCCACCTCTGCAGCAGCAGTGGCGGCTCTAATAATACCTCACAAACCAGACAGATGGATCTGTGTGCACTGATAACGACAAAACCTGCGAGCCATTTTTTTTGTTGTTTGGTTTTGGTTTTTATATTCCACGCGACAGGTTTACTCGTGAATGCGTGTTTGCTCGCCAGCAGCTGGACACTTGGACTTCATCAGGTTGTTGGTTCACCAAACGTCCCATTTAATTAACTGAAGGTCGCTCCAGTGCCGTGTTTTGCTCGTGTTGAATGCGACTGGACCATCATGTGTTTTGCAATTCTGGTGTATTATTTCTACTCAGTAATGTTAACCCAAATTTCTCCTGTTGAATATCTTCTTGTTTTGCCTTGTGGTAAAAGCTTCACGTCCTTGTCTTGCTCATTGATGAAAATAAAATCCTGCCATCCTCAAGCTTACAAGCATATTTGATAGAAACAATGTGCAATATCACAGTTGGCTCAGTCTTGCCAACTGTGATATTCTGTTTTGTCTCACTCTTTGATACTTTCTTGATTTCTGGGTGTGGAAATAGGATGTTGTGGCACAAAAAGCAAGCAGTAAACAAAACCAACAGCTTGATGCTGTTGTGACGAAAGATCCAGGCAAACATCCCTCACCATATTTCAGGTAGTTGAGTGGAAAAACACCGTTTCTGTAGATCAGGCAATGGCATCATAATAAAATTGTATGTAGTTCTCAGGGCAGTGTGATATTGCTGTAGTAATTTTACAGATAAATATATGTAAGCACTGTAAGGAGTTCACCAATATGGACTGCGGCTTGTAGCACCCTTGTATTCAGACTTTTGGCCTTTTTCGTTATTGAAATGTCAACCACAAATACCTCGAACCTTGTTTTGTGGTTTCACGTGCAGGTGTTTCTCTGCAAAAAATTGTTTTGAAAGTGTTGACTGACAACAGGTGTAACCAAAAACTTGCGTTTGTAACAATTGTAACACGTTGCATATTTAGACAGCCTCTGCTCGTGCGTTTAAAAAATGTCGTACATCAATAATGAAAGATTGAGCGTTAGATTTTTAAGGCGGAAGTGTGACTCATGACGCTAATATCGGCACTTGCGATGCTCGATGTAAACAGCGCCCCCCGGTGGCGGACGCTGATACCCGCGCCCCTCTCTCCTCCGTGTGTCGGAAAGAGCCGCTGGAGCTTTAAGAGCCGCGCAGCTGCAGAGAGGAAGTGAGGAGACGCGGTTTCGCTTTGGGAGCTTCAAGTTTTATTAAAAGCTCCACTTTTGACGGCAGAAAGAGGAACTGCGACCGAGGGAGAGACAAACGCGGCGCATTTCACAAACTTTCTCAGCTTCGCTACGCACATTCACACCTGACAAGGCGACGATCGGCCCGCAGGTACTAGGCAGAAGCGCGCTGACCGAGTTTCCAGGTACGGGAATATACTGTATGTGTGTACTGTATGTGTGTGTGTGTGTTTGTGTATTTCCTTGAGTCGCTTGACATGTTTTGCCGGGTGCAGTGAATGTATGGAATGATGTTTCAGCCACCTCGGCGGAGCATAATCATAAATCACTGTAATACTTGTGTAGTCCCGTGAACGCAACATTTGAAATATCCGTGCTGAGATACATCAGAAATACTTCGAAGAGATGTAACATCTCCACGCTGTTCAGTATTTCTGTCAGCATTCTGAGCTAATGCGCCACGAAAGCAGTGTGAGTGTCAAGTCCACAGTCGCACTCACCAGGTGGATCTGAGAATCTATTCGAGTAGAAGTAAGAAAGTACTTAATTGGAAAAATCATCAGAGAAGAAGTTACTTGCAATCACTTAACGTTGAAAAAAAGGAAGAAAATAAACCAATTTCTGCCACACAGAATTCTTGGCCCACTGATACTGGTGGGCAGGTACTTATAGACCAATGGAGCAGAGAAAACGCCAACAGAAACTCCTACGTTCCACACTTACGGGGATTTTCTTAAGCCGATGGTGTTACGGAGAAGTGTGGCAGACAGGCTGAAATGTCCATCTTGAAAAAGACAGATATGATAAGGCCTACTTCTTGACACCCTGACCCAGGGAA
>OMPJ01010548.1:6641-17440 GCA_900312935.1 Carapus acus
TGTGTGGGTGAGAGGGGGGGGGAGGGAGGGCGAGGGAGAGAGAGAGAGAGAGGGAGAGGGAGGGGAAGGGAGGCCTGGGCGATGGATAAATGGAGAGAGACGGAGGTTGGGAGAGGCGCTCGCCGCTACATCCGTCATCATTTCCACGCCGGGAGCGTGCAGACGCCATAATGAGGTGTCCTATACCTGCCAGTTCACGTCCCGCTTTCATCCCTCCTTCTCTCCCCTCTCACGCTCCCGTCCCTCCCTCCCTCCTTCCCTCTCCCGCTCTCCATCTGCCTTTCCTGCCCAGGGTCTCGCCCGAGAAGTGGAGTTTTTTTGGGATGATTTATGCCCGACGCCAACATTTGGGTCAAAGCAGTGCCGGATTGTCGTCGGGGAGGTGAGGTGCCAGAAATGGTGGAGGAAAAGAGGGAGGGAGGGAGGGAGAGAGAGAGGGAAGGGGGTGGAGAGGTGTCAGGAGGGTCGGAGGGGCGCGAGACTTTGACCGTCACGGGTCACGTCTGGAGGCTCGGCGACATTCGGCAGTGAAAGTGATACACGGACGAGGCGCCGGCTGCAGTAAACAATCGTGAAACAGTCAAGCTGCTAGCAAAGGCAGCCCTGATGCTAACACACTCACACACACACACACACACTCACGCGGACGCTTTTCTGTTTCAGCTGAGCTCTGCAGCCTTAAGAAAACAGGCTCCGGACACAGACAGGGCAGTTATCTGCCGCGGTGGAGGCCGCTTCCCCCTCGGAGGAGTGTTTTTTTTCTCCTTCTGCGGAATCATAAAGGCTCACAGCTAAATAAATACAGGCTAATTAATGTGCACCTTCCCCTTCAGAGGAGGGAAAAATGATCTGCCACACTTGATTTGTGAGCTGTTCCATTTTGGGTAATGAAGAGGAAAGTGGAGCGAGGACTCCCGTCCACGGCCGGCGTGCACGATTAAACGTAAAAAATAGTTACGAGCGTGCCTCCAACCTTTCAAGTCGTACTTTATTATCAGGCCACGCGAATATACACGCACACATACACACACACACATCCTTCGGCATGAAACCTGACAGACATTTAAATCATCGCACACACAGATTTCAATATACGTCAATGAATCACAGGCGCAAACACGAGTGTGTGATGCAATGCCGCAGCTCTCAGATGCCTTTGTCAAGGATACTCTGTGAGTTTAGGTACGATGTATTTGTAAGCCTGCGGATGAGCTCAAACTGAGGGAAGAGAGAGAGAGAGAGAAAGTGAGTGAGCTTGTCGTGAGGCCGAGCAAGAGCGAGGTAGCGTGATTGATAAACGGGCTGAAATTGGGCCGCTGCTCCTCCCAAACCACCCAGACGCAGTCAGGAAATATAGAACAAAAGGCTCCTGCGGGTCAAAGCGCTCACACCGGAGCAGAGCTCACGTAGAGCTGGCTAATGTAGAGCTGGCAGACAGCACATTGAGCTCCTAAGGAGAGGACGCAGAACCATCAGTACCCGACAAGTGTCCTGTCAAAGACTAGATGAGTCGGAACCAAACGTAAGAAAGACGTTATTTTCAAAGATTTTTGGGGAGAATTAGAGCCCTGGAATCTTCTGGGCATACAACAAACTCAAACAGAACCTGTAGATTCAACCCATGTACAAAATACAGAATCTAGAACCAGACAGTGTTGAAAAACAGGCAGACAGACAAGTACAAAATAACTGAGACAAGAAAGTGCAGTTAAAATAACTGCAACGATCCAATCATCCAAGAAACCAACAGACAGCAGCTTGTCAATTAGCGTCACTGGCTAACAGGTGCGAAGACTGATTGAGGGGGGTTGAGTGTGAACGAGAAGTGGAAGTCCCAAAAAGAGCGTGGGCGTGGCCCCGAGTACATGTGCTCAGGAAACAGTTCAGCCAGGCCCGTAGGAAATAGAGGATAAAGTTAGCAAATAAAGTAAGTGAGTGCTGAGCTCACATAGGAATTGTTTACTGGGAAATAGAGCTCACATACAGGGCACACAGAGCTAATGCAGAGCTCACAGAGGTCACGTTAAGAGCAAACATTGTGTTCACATACAGTGAAGAAGGAGAGACACACTTAATTCACTTCCTGTAGGAGAAATTCACAATTCACTTGAACGGGCCAGTTTCTCCCTCCGAGCCACTGCCGCCTCCGTACCGGGCGAAATAGAGCTCAAACTGAGCTCACGTAGCATCTCTATACGCACTACCGCTCGCATAAGGCAGGCGTGGACCACACACAGCGCAGACGCAGAGCTGACGGAACACACTCCATCAGAGCGGAGAGAATATACGGAGCTCAAATAGAGCCCAAACGCCGCCCGCGCTAAGCTAACGCAGCGGTCCGTCTCACAGCTTTTTGTCTCCGCTGAGCCCTGTGAGGCTTTGACATTTCTGAGGTGAGATCACAGCCGGCGGGAATGACATTTACAAATCCAACCTCGCCGTGGCACTGCAGCGCGACGCCTGTTAGCCACTTCCTGATTCATCCATCTCCTCTCTCCGTCTTCCTGTGTGTGTGGGACGGAGGCTTGATTGGTGTCAGGGGGAGGAGGTTTTCAGACTCGTCGAAATGTCTGTTTTTCATGCACGGCGCCCACGTCGGTGCAAACTGAGGCTGTCATAACACAGAAGGCGGCTAACACTTTGTCATTTAGCATAAAATGAAAAAATACATGAAGCTGGAGGACGCTGGCACCACGACGGACCCATCGGGGGCGGTAGACTTTCTAATAACAACCCAAGTCCTCTCTCAGCCCAGCATGGAGCATTTGCACGTGGTGTGTGAAGGTCGTGGACTTTGGCTAACCTAGCATCTCCTCCGTGGACTCCGCAGAGGAACATCAGCGAGGAGCTCCTGAGACAGCTACGTTCCTGCAGCAGCTCCTCCGATCCAGAGGTCCAGGTCAGGTCCTCATATCTCACACTCCGCCCTGGCTAAGTAATTCTCAACCAGTCTCGATGGGGGCGCAGGAAATGGAAGGCCTGAGAAATCATCGGAATCTGTTAGCGCAGCGCGGAGACGTCGTCCGCGGACGGGAGGAGACAGGAGCCCGACGAGGGCGTCAGACGCCGACGGGCCCCCGAAGTCTCCACAGGAACCTGAGCGCGGCCCAAAGCAAACACAGAGCTCAGCGTTAGCGCCTCGTCGCAGCTTCTGCTGCTCTCTGGGTTCTCCTGGTTCTCCAGCAGGACAAATAGCTGCTGCTGGCTGGTGTATTCATCAAACGGGGAACGTCTCCATAATGCGTCTGAAATATACGATCATCCCCGAGCAGCACATGTTAGTCATTAAGCGGTCATGTACGAGTCGTGTATTATGGAGCGTAACTGAAGTATCCTGAGTGTGTGTGTGTGTGTGTGTGTGTGTGTGGGTGTGTGTGACCGGCGTCTTGTTAGTAGCCCCTTAAAGTGGAATGATGCTTCTCCTGGGCTTCATCCAGACATAATGTACTGTTCAAAAACACACAATTATTAAACTTCACGCTCAATTTTGACATTATCCTTGTACATTTTTGCTATTTTCATCGAAACACGGTATCATGTTCCCCCTTTCATCCTCTCCCAGCCGTACCCCGGTTCCTCGCCTATACCTGCGTATATTCAGGTGTTCGCCCCCCCCTCGGCCGCCCCGCCGCCTCAGAGCTAGCGGCGAAGCTGTAGGTTAAACTCAGCGGAGAACAGACGGGATCAGTCATCGTTCCCGCCAAGACAGAGAGAGAATGCGATTCCTTTTTCTGTTTTCCTTTCAGACTTCGAGTTCTCGGGTCGGACTTTGTGTTTCAGACCAGATCTTTCTTCTCAGCTCCCACCCCCTCCTCCCCTCCGGCTTTTCCTCTGTGGCCATCAAAGAGGTTAGTTGTTCTCTAGTCTGTTTCAAGTCCAACGCTGGATTCTGCGTGGATGGACCTCAACCTACCCCCCCTTTGCGACCCCCCTTACAGGGCCCTCTTGCAGAACCTGCACATTCTCTCCAACAATCTCTGAAAGACGCGGGTCCACCGGGGACGGAGCCTTTGAAACCTTCGCCCCGCTCGTGTCTTATGAAAGAGGAGTTGAATAAATAAGCGTTCGCGCGAATCCTCCCGGACACAGCCTCCAACACCTCGGGCCCGAGCTCTCTGGCCCCTCCCCCTTTTCTTTTCCGCTACATCTTGCTCCCCGACTTCCCTCCCCAGTAATTGCGACACATGCGATCCGCCTCTGAAGGATGACACCCGGCGTTTCGTTATTCCTGCGGCCCACATTTAGACTTTCCAGCTTGGCTCTGGTAAGTAGCAGCGCTGTCACGTTTAGAGCCTTGCAGGCTTTGGCGGTACCCTTGCGGGGGCACTGCTGGACCCTTCGCGTGCAGAATTTATGCTTCGGGCTGAAGCTCACGCAACTCCTCCTCTTTGACCCACTTTTACGTAACGGTTCTAGCCCGCGGGCGCGCGTAGCTCAGCTTGTGCCGCCACGTTAGCCGCCGTTCATTAGAGGCTGGACCCCAGATTGGTTACGAAACCCGCCAGAAAGTGTTAAAGCGTGTTTTGTTTTCACTCGCTGCAGCCCCTGCGCAGTTTTATTCAAATGTTTCCGTCCTGACCGCTAATAGGTGGACCGAGCTGGATGGACTGCAGATGTGGAGGCTGAATTGTAAAATCCATATTTGAGGCCGATGGTGAAACTTCAGATTTATGTCTCCGGCGTGGAACTGTTTGTGTGCAATTCTTCACTCCTCCTCCGCAATGGAAAGCAGCCTTTTGGTGAATGGGTGTGAAGCTGCCGTGCGGCTGCTGCTGCGCCCATGATGCACGGCTCCGGGCGGCTACGTGAGAAATGCCCGCGCAGAAGTGAGAGCGCCTGTTTCTGAAGCTCATTTATCGCTTTCTCGTTGCCCCAGCTGGGCCTTGTGGTTGCCCCGAGAGCGCTGAGCAAACACACCGGTGCTGTGTCTGCGCAGCCTCTACGCTTTTGTACCGCCCGGCCTGGCCCGGCCCACCGAAAACGCCACATTTGCCTCCACGGCTGAGCGATTCCTTCTCCCTTACCTCGGCAATAAAAACCTACATTGTCGAACCCCTTACGTTTTTTTGTTTGCATTCCTCCAGGCTTTGCGGAGCGGCTGGCACGGCTGGGAGTCGTCCGCCATCCGTCCCGCAACTGGAAGCGGGGGGCACGGTGTGACGCGTTAATTGGGCCGTCGGGGGCCAGAGGTCGCTCTGCAGGCGCCTGGGCGACGTTTGGATACTCGCGCAATGGGAAATAAACGCCAGCGCTGAGCGTCTGAGCGGGGATGAGGTCATAGTTGCCCCATTTCCAAATCACACAGGACGACAGCTGAGCGTGCAATGATCCGTCAGGTCTCACTTAACCGCACGGCGGTGTGTGTCTGAGACTCGCGCACGCTCGGTGGGGCCGGCGTGGGCCGGGACGCTCCGTTAAGTTCCCCAGAAGTGATGACAGGGTGCGAGATTAAGAGGAATGCGCAACTGACCGGCGATCAGCAGAGCATTGCATCATTCCCAGCGCCAGAAAACCCCTGTAAAATCCCGCCGACGCCATTTCGGAATTTGCGACGTATACCGGATCGTCTCAGACCGGGTCCGACCTCCGGGACGCTCCGCACCAGAATAAATACGGCTGATGGAGGAATTGTTATTTATGGGTGAGGGGGCGAAGGCTCAGGCTTCAGCCAGCCGGAGCTCTGCGCTCCGTCTCAGCTCGAAATTTGTAATAACATACGGCCGGAGCAGAACAAATCCCAGGGACACCGCAGAGACGTGCCGTCCCTTTGGCGGCGAGGCTGCTCTCCATGTAAAACATCTCTAAATAAAGGCCCGGCGTCCCACACCTGACCATCAGAGGGAGCCTACATGTGTTTCCGTTCCTGGAAGCCTCCCCGGGACTGTCATTTGCGAAGCCACGTGCGGCTCAGTCCGACACGAAGCGTCTTCATCTGGCAGCAGTTATCTCCACGCAGGGCCGCGCTGATTACTACTGTGTGTGCATCGATAGGCAGAGGGAAGGGGGAAAATAAAAACAACCCCCCCTAAAACCCTTTCTCTCTAAGGCTCCAGGCCTCAGTAAAGTAAACACTGTAATACCTCATCCAGCACTGTCGGCCAACAGTTTTTACTTAAGATAGTTGGGGATTTTTTTTTCTTGTTGTTGTTTTGTGGTGTTTTTTTTTTTTTTTTTTGTGAAATGCATAAGGAAAAATATCATTTCCCTTCTGGCACTTCTGTTGGCTCAGCTGAATATTTTCTGACAACTTTCGGCTCTGCCGTGTACTTGTTGTTGTCGTCGCCGTAGTTGTTCTATGTATTTTTTTCATAAGGGAATCAAATGTGGACACATTCAAAATCTTTTCTTGAGAATTTTTGCCTTGTTTGTTTGTGTTTTCCCATCATTCAGAGCCAATCAGCAGTGTTGTACCAGGTGTTAGCGTGCAGGTACCCTCACACCTTCCAACGCTCCTCGTCCATCAGGATCTGTCATCCAATCCCCTCTTCCTGCTGTTTCTCTCGCCCATTGTCTCCATCAGATTACCTGCTGTTGCGTGGAAAAGAGGAGGGAAGCCTGGGGGGGGGCGGGCGCAAAGTGGAAACTCCTCAGGAATGGTGATTACTGGCCACTGAATTGAAACCATGCTGCAAAGAAACCAGATCTGAGCCCCTTTGAGGAGCATTATGGTAGTTAGAGCCAATAAAGGCCTCGGCTCGGCCCGGCCCATCACGGCCGGCCTCCTTGGCTGCGGCATTAAAAAGGGAGATGAATCGGCGCTCTGTGAAGGAGAGGAATAACCCTTTGAACCTCTGGCGGCGCGGCCATAAAACACACGCGAGGTAGGAGGCCAGCGATTTGAAAAACGAAACCGCGGCGCACAATGGCCGTCCGCCGATGAGTTAGGGATGCGGGGAAAGCGGTAGCTGTGAAGGACCGCTAAGGAGGAAACACTAGCCAAGCCCCCCCTCCAAGTGTGAGCCTCGCCGACCCTGACCAATCGCAGACCCCTTCCCCACCCCACACACACACACCACTTCCCCTCTTTTCCTTTCCCCCCCTCACTGCGTTATTAAATTAAAAGCCCAAGATTTATACTCCGTTAGCAGAGCGATGGCTTCAGTCACTTTTGGAGTCATTTATCCCATCAGTGGTCCAGCAGGCCTCAGGTTTGATTGATAGGTCCCCGAGCAGCATGAGCATGTGTGTGTGTGTGTGCACTCTGGTATATGGTTACATGTCTATACCTTGCAGGGCAGCAATCCTGCCCCTGTAATTCAGTGCTGAATAGCAATAAAGCCTCTGTGGCAAACGTAAACAATTCCCAGGGCGACAATGAGCGGTGGCAAGGGGCGGAGCCTGTGTGCCACTTAAAGTACCAAAGTGCAGATTAGAACAGAGCTGCAGGCTCTCACCAGGTCCACTTATGGACCCCTTGTACGTACACACACACTCCAACTTCTATTAACCCTTAGATGCACACATGGGGTCAAAAATGATCCCACAAGGTTGTTATTATATGAAATCTTCATTAAAAAAAATGTAATATATCTATGAGGCAATATTTTTTTTATCTATATTTTCATTTATTTTGAGAAATGTCTCAATTTTTTGAGAATTTTAATTAGGGTCAACATGACCATGGGATTGTTATTCTTCAAATGCTTTGTAAAGA
Organism: Carapus acus; assembly: GCA_900312935.1. Taxonomy (NCBI): domain Eukaryota; kingdom Metazoa; phylum Chordata; class Actinopteri; order Ophidiiformes; family Carapidae; genus Carapus; species Carapus acus. The sequence goes on from OMPJ01010548.1 coordinate 14,296, forward strand.
AAAAATGTAATATATTCATATTTCAGGTATCCCTCATTTAACATGTTTGTGACATGAGGCAATATTTTTTTATGAATATTTTCATTCATTTTGAGAAATTTCTCAATTTTTTGAGAATTTTAATTGGGGTCAAAATGACCGTAGGGGTTGTTATTCTTCAAATGCTTTGTAAAGAAAAAATGTAATATATTCATATTTCAGGTATTCCTCATTTAACATGTTTGTGACATGAGGTAATATTTTTCCTTATTTATGTTCTCACTCATCATGAGAAAATTCTCAAATATTATTTTTAATTTTGATTGGGGTCAAAAATGAGTGTGGGTATTGAGCATCCAAAGGTTAACCTGCACAATGAGGAGTGTCCAGATGTCCTAATGCACATTTTCTAATAAATGTCCACATACAGATTGTTGCGTCTTTCTGTCAATTTTGAGGTACAATTGTGTTTGACCGCGTCCCTGAGGAAGTGGGAGCCATTACGCCAGCCGTCACTTCCTCCCCTACGCTTCAGGGTTCGATTACCGCCGGTAATAACGTGTTTACCTAAAAACAATATCTTCCCTATTTATTACATTATTTCCGGAGGCTCCGGTTTCCAAAGAGGTCAATCACCTTTAAACGAATCGATCGAATCTGAAACATTTGCGCGCAGCCCGACGTTAACCCGACCCCGATGTGCGTCGGGTCAAACGGGGTTTAAAGGTAGAAATCCAAAGGCGGTCTCAGCGTGGCGGAATGTGTATTTTAGGCTCAAAAACAGGATACCGCCTGTTTGAGCGCAGGGTTGTTTTCTGTTTTGGGGGGTTCCTGTAGCGTTTCAGCGATAAGTGTGGCGAATCATCAAAGCGCCACGGCGACACGTGCACGCCAAGGTGGAGCTGGAGGTTCAACCCCCGGCGCTGCACCTCAGCTCGGATCGCTTGGTGTCCCCGTTTTGTTTCAAAAATAGAGGAACCGCAGTCCCGGGCGCAAGACGCAGACACAATTAGACGGCTGAAATGGGAGCCGCGCGAATTCGAAACATATGAAGGCCGAGCGCCGGACTTAATGCTGTTAGGGGGAGATCATAGGTAGGCCGGGCGGCGTGGACGAGCTGTAAAGTGTGCGATGAATTACCGCGGGGCCCTCCGACGTACCCGCCGCCGGCCCCGGGTTCATCGCCGTGACATCAGCCGGGGGGGCGGAAACGGGGCTGTTTAGATTCTCACGATGGCTCCGGAGCGGCTCGATCAATCTTCATCCTCCACGGATATCCGCTATCACAACAGCTCCTAATCAAAAGATTAAAGGAGACGCCTAATTTGTTCACATTTTCAGCAGGGGAAGAGGAGCAGAGAGGGGGTCAGGCAGGCGGGTGGGGGGACCAGGGAGGCGCAGGCGGAGGAGAGGAAATTGCGAATAATAGAAACAGGGAGAACTTCCATGTAAAATATGAGAAGATATGTTGAGGTTGACCGCGAAAGTCTTGTTGGACTTGATGGTCTCACATGTCACAGATTTACAGTAATGGTAGCAGGGAGCTCAGGAGCCTCACCGCAGCCCCGGCGACCGGCTGGGAGGCCGCGTCTGCTTTGTTTCAGACGGGGGAAGCGGAGGGATAGAGACGTCTGTCCTCAGTATCGGAATGGGCGGAAAGCAATATGGCCGAAAGGCTGCGGCGTGCAATATGCATATGCGATAATTGGCAATGCCTCCCGTCAATGCCGCCCCACGCCCAGATTTACGCTCTCGTAAAGTGTTCGCAAATGACAGAGTGCTACAGGATGTCGAGCCCTAAAACGTTTCTATTTTGATATGCGCGCCGGGACCCGCGCGCCGTATATCTCGGGAGTTGCCGCTCTTGCGATGATTGATAGGTCAACATGTGGCCGGCGGCCAATCACGTGCCTCCACCTGCTCCGCATCAGCCGTAACAGGAAGCAGCTGCGCTGACGGCATGGGGCCGCGCCGACACGCGAGACGCGTTTCTAACCGTCCTCATAACACTCTGGTCGGTCTAATGATGGGGTCAGAGGTCGCGGGGGTTGTTTAGTCTCACTCTGCGATGGCGCAAAGGTATTTGAGTGAAAATTAGCCAATAAAACTTCAACAAGTTGGCGGAAAAGTCAAAATGACTTTCAGGCATTTTGTCCAAAAGGAGAAAATGTGAAATATTACGGATTATTACCATAAAAACATACCAAAAATGGACAAAAAGGTAATTTCTTGTGTTTTGGGGATTTTTATAATTTTGATGCGCATTAACACTGACATTACGGTAATCGCTGCTTGTTAACTCGGGCCGAACAAAAATAGAGGCTGCAGCAAAAACAACAAAATCTAGATAAAGCCATTGGGACAAAGAGACGGGAGACGGTAAAAACATACCAAATATGGACAATAAGTAATTTTTGGAGTTTTCTGATGTCTAGAATTTCGATGCACATTAACACTGACATTACGGTAATCGCTGCACGTTAACATGAGCTGAGCAAAAATAGAAGCTGCAGCAAAAACAACATAAAAATGCCAAGGAATAACAAAAATAAATAACAATATACAATGTTTGGGGTCCCGCCGCGCAGCAATGTTTACATAATAGGCAGTGTGTGTGTCTGTGTGTGTGTCTGGGCTGCGTTTCAGCCGCGGCCTTGTAAAGGCTGATTTGATGTGTGTGTTTGAGGAGGTTCCTCATTTGCATCCATCCATACGCAGCTTGTGATGGCGGAAGGCGTCGCGGATCAAACCCCGGCTGCGCTGCCAGCGCCGTATTTGCATAAGCGATGTTTTGCAGATCAGCAGAAGTCGGTGCGTTGGAGCCCGAAAGGCTGGTGGAACTCACGGACACACACACGGACACACACACGGACCAGCTCTGACAGTCAAAATAAAGCTGGAGGACGGCAGAGGGCCAGAAACATCTGAGAGGGCCTCCACCAGGCTGCTGGGAAGAGGAGAGACGTCTCCATGGTCACCCCGTCCCACCCACTTACTGTAACCTGTGTGTATCTGTGTGTGTGTGTGTGTGTGTGTGTGTGTGTGTGTGTGTGTGTGTGTGTGTGTGTGTCTCGAACAAGTAAGAGAAATGTGCTCAATGTAAACATGAGTGGATTTCTTGTCATTTTTCTTGTTCTTATTATTGTTATAACAATATTGTGATTAA